>VDFB02313479.1:0-13998 GCA_007258455.2 Sequoia sempervirens | reverse complement strand
AATGACGCAGAAAAATGATGTTCATTGACACAGGATATTTTTTAGTGTCTACATTCATCTCGTTATTCTTATCAAAAGCTTGCACAAAGTTGGTTGAATTATTGGGTATTAGATTGGTAAAGATTTGCAATTTTTTTTAGGAGAGCTAAAAAACTTATTCCCTTTATTATTAACACCACCCAACTAAATGTGATTAGAATCAATGAGCTCTTGAACTTGATGTTTAAGACACATGCATAGTTTCAAATCATGTCCTTTTATGCAGTGATATTGATAAAAGGAACTTGGATTAAAATTAAGAATTAGAGGATTGGTTATTTCTAGGGGTCTAATAGGATGCAAGGAGGTTAGTTTCTTACTTAAAAGATAGAGCATGATCGAATGGAGGGAATTGAGTAGCGAGGTCAACTATCTATCTTTTTCTCTAAATTGGTATGGAGTTGGACTTATGCCAACAAGTTGAGATTCAACATGATAAGATATTTGAGGTGTTTTTATCTTTATGAAGTTCTTGTTTGGTTTCTTGAATGGTTGGTAGTTGTTTAAATGTATGGGTTCATATTTCTCAGTATGAGACGATGAAGATGGTTCTTCATACTTACTAATCGAATTTTGATAGTCATGAAGAGCCATACATAAATGTATGAAGGATGGAAATTTCATCAATAAGACTCTCTCTTATGTCCTTTTTCAAATTATCAATGAAAATTATTTGGATATCTACATCAGGAAGAGTTAGATTAACTTGTAATAATATTAACTTACAATGGTTTATGAAATATGTTACCTTTTCACCTTGTTTTTATTTGAATCTCATTAAATTAGTTATGTGTATCTTAGGACCAATGTTCACTTGGAAATGATTGAGAAAATCATCAACGAGCTCATTAAAGGAGTGGATTGAGTTATTAGGTGAAATGTCAAAAAATATGTTGGGGTGTGTTTGTGTTGTTAAAAGAGGGGTTCACCAAAATGACCTATTTCTCTAATTTCATTCAAGGAAATGAGATCCAAAAAATGAAGTGACTAACAAAAACAAGGTGAGTCAAATCAAGGTATGAATCAATAAATTTCCTATCTATGCAAGGATAGGGGTATGAACTAAATAGAACTTTGGGGAGAAATATGAAAACTATGAAAAAAACTCCAAAATGCAAGCTATAAAATGAAATGAAGAATAGTAATCAAATCTGATAGAAATAGTAATCAAAAGGTAGATCTAGAAAGGGGAAAACAATGTGTAATTTTCATGAAAATTCACCTTTTGAAGATCACTAAGGAGTCATTCTCCCTATGGAAAATGGGTACTAGCTACAGTTCCTAAAAAATGTTGTCTTGGTTTTGTTTTGCTAGGTCTACACTCCCTGATTCTAGGTGTTCACTATTGGACAACTAGACATTTTGTAGAGGATTTTCAATGATTTGAAAAATTTTCTTGCAAATTTGACAAATTTGAAACTTCCTTCAATTTTTCTCTTCAAGGGATCTTCAACCTAAAATATGCAATCACACATCAAATAGAGAAGAATGTTGTTTATTAGCTAAATGGGGGTTTTCCTTGGTCAAACGCTATTTTGGTAATTAAACCTTTAAATGACATAGAAAAGCATGAAGGAATGATGAATGGACAACAATATTTAATGAATCCCCAAACCTTAATTGAAACCTTCGATAAAAAATCTGCAAGCTAGCATGAATGGCCTCAATGAATGTAGATCTTGATCATGAAATTGGATTTGAAATAATTCCTTTGAATGCTTGAAAGGATATTGAACACTACATCAACATATTAGCTCAAACAACATGCACGATGCAACAAATATTTGACATGATGATAAGAATCTTGATTGATACAATAATCTTCTATAAATATTCCCTTGAATGAATGCTCTCTTGAAATTCTAGGTTAAAATTAGTGAAATGACCTTGTATTTATACATATCTTAAGATTAATTCTCAAAATTCTAATATCACAAGCTGACATTGAATTGTGGATTTGAAATCATTAAAATACCACCAAAAAATATTTTAAAGGGGGTTCTAAGGTCTAAGTTAGGACCCATTCACCATAGGGTGAATGGGTCCTAGGTCATTTACCTCGGACACACATTGCTTAGTGTCAAACATTATGTTAAATTAGGGTCTTAAGTCTAAGTGAGGACCCATTCAACCTATGGAAAATGGGTCCTAGGTCACTTACTTAGGACACACATCTTCCAAAGTTAAGTCTTATATAATGGCATTTATGAGTGTCGAGTTTTATCCCTCATAAATTTCATTTAATTAGGCTTGGGTTTGAATTAAAGTGAAAGTGTAAAGGTACACCTTACAACACTTAAAATAAAGGCACGATTAAGTCCATTTAATTTAAAAGGGCCCTAAACCTAATGTGAATATGAAGAACATATTACAACACTAAATTAAGGAACAATTAAGATCATTTATTAATTAATTATTTCCAAATTATGTGTGAAAAAGGATACTTTTTCCTACACTACATTAGGTAATGAACAAAACCATTCCAGGGCCATGTCTTTCAATGACCTAGGGAAAAGTTTAGCTAGGAGCTTATCCTCAAAAATAAAGTCACTACATATGGTAGTATATGTTGATATGTGGTTAATAGGGTCCTGCTTACTATTGTACTTGTCAAATCGGGGATCTCTATGTTTTGTGGCATTTGTGCTTTCAATATTTCAAGTGAAAATGGGCTCCTTTTGATATATTGTGATGGTTGTCCATTTTGTTTATATTTTTTGTTGAAGTGATGTCACATTTTGCAAGAGTTGGTTTATGATAGAATCATTGTTTGACATGCTTTGGTAATAAGGTGAATATGGTGGAAGTGTGTATGTATTAGGTGGGATAGTATGTTGCATATTTATGAGTTGGGATGGAGCTTCAAGGGTGACATGTGAAGATCTAAAATCATAAATATTTCCAATGGAAGGACCTATTGTTGAAGTTATGCCAATTCTTGGTTGTATTGTTGAAGTAACAGATGGATTTGTGTATTTAGGAATAGAAGCTATGGTTGTAGGGAGGGAGACTTGACTTCCTCCTTGAATTTGAGTGTATCTCAAATCTTGAGCATAGCTATACATTGTAGGCACATTATTATCAACTATATGGGCTAGGATATGCACAACCTATGATCAATGATCATCATTAGTCAACTACCTCATTTATCAATTATAGGGACTAATATAGTAGAAAAGTATTTAGTACTCACATAGTCTTGAAGTTTTTCTATGTCCTTATCAAATTTTCTTAGTTTGTCTTTGGGAATATGGGAAAACATAGTCTCAACATTTGCAAAGATGGGTACTTGTAAAGTTGTTATTGGTATGGTAACATCAAGAATAGAGTCCAAGATGGATTGAGTATTGGAAACACTTGTCATGAAAGATTTAAAGACTCATGATCCATAGCAAATAATGATCATATCCATATATCACATTGTAGTGTAGAAAAATGCATACCTTTGCATTTTTACACTTAATTTGGACTTGTTTTAGCACTCCTTGCATTAAATTTCCTTTAGGTCACTTATTATGGGCCGCTAAGACCCATTTTTATTCATCCTGTGGCATATTTCAACTCAACCTAACCAAAATCCATAAACAACTATTAATCTTGGTAACCCACCCTTTGAAATTACAAAATAAGTCTTGTGGGACCAAGACACACTTGGTGGTATCTTAGCCCCCCTTAGTGGGACCAAGAGGGCACCTAGGGAATCTTAGTTCTTAGGGATTTATTTTTTAGGAATTAAGAGAAAGAAATGAAAATATTTGATTTAAATTAGCATTTTGATAGCTTTTGGGATCTAAACTTGGGTTATTAGATAGGAATGCCTATAAAAGTAAGATTCACACCCCATTTTTCACATAATAAAATAAGGAAGACATAAGTTGAGTTGGAGTTAAAGCAAGTTTGAAGGAGAGTTTCAAGAAGAAAGGAATTGAAGTCTTGGAGCAGCCTTCTATTATATTTTTGTAGGTTTTCAATTCCATTTCCAAGTCAATATCTAGCATTTCCAAAGAATAATGATGGATGTCTATAGAGGATCATGAGAGATTCTAGGTTGGAGATGCAACTAGCTATTAATCCAAGCCTAAGGAATTGTTTCTTGATTGATTCCATTTTCCATTGTTGTTCTATTTTCTGCCCAATGTATATTTCATGTTTATGACTTATTATGGTGATTGGAGGTCTCCTTTGTAGGTCACTTTCATTTGCATCTTAGAAATTCTATTCTAACACATTTGAATAGGGTTTCTCCATGTTCTATCTTGCATAATATTAGACACAATTAAGATTAGGGAACACACACATTTCCATTTTTAGATCTATGCATTTTCATCAAGGTTTAATTACCAAACAAGGGTTTGACCAAGGAAAACCCCCATAAAAAATTTACAATAAATTTTCCTTTGTTTTGCAAGTTATTTACAAGTTCAGATCTAAAGACTTGGTGAAGAAGGAAGTGCAAAATATGGACCTCAAGACCACATTCAAAGATTTCAAAAATTCAAATCAGGACTGAGATGGTAGCAAAGGTGCCTTAGTCCTCCAGGTAGAATTTTGCAGAGATTCTTTTGGATCCTATTCTAACATCCGAAGATTCTGCATCTGTCCTAAAAAATAACAGTAGGACTAATAAGACAGTAAGGGAATCTTAGTCATCCATAGCATATTTTGACATCTTCTTTGCATTTCTAGAATCCTAGTCTCATTTCTAGACTTCCCAAGTACACACATCCTAACTTCTTGTTGCATAATTTCATCATTTAGCTTGCACTATTAGGTTTTGTAAGTTGAATGTTAAATTTTCTTTTCCAAGCTTTTGCTTGGTGGTGAACCCCTTAAAGTTGAAGGAACCCCCTCCTAGGTCTTCCTTGTTGAGAATTGATTCGCCTTTTAGGTTGATAGTCAATTCAATTGGGATCCCTACGACATTATTGAGTGACCAAGGGAGAATAAGAGTGGGAATTTTCTATCCCATTTCCCATTTCCCCTTTAGTTCATTTTTGTGAACTCAAAATTTTAGAGCATTCATTCTTGCATTAGTGAAAGTGCATCTAGGGTTTCTTATATTTGCATTAGTGAAAGTGCATATAGGTTAATTTTTTTCTTTCTTGCATCATTTTATGTCATTCAAAAACTGAAAAGTACATTGTTCATCATCCTAATTGCATTTAGAAACATTGTTATTGGATTCAAAATTAAAAAGGTTGAATTCAACTTTGCATCCAATTGCTTTCCATTAGTTACTTTTTCTTGTATTCATTTACATAGTGTTTTGTTTCTAAACATCAGGTTCTTGGGTAGGAAAATTGGGAAAACTGTTATCAACTCAGATTCTATTTATTTTCTATAAAAAATCCTTACTGAGACTAAAACACCCTTACTAGCATCTTATTCCCTCTGTAAGGTTTTGGTCTAGAATCCCACCTGAGTTGTGTGCTATCTTTTTTAGTTTCTGGAACCTCCAAATTTCTTTAGGAGGAAAAAGATGCCCTTCCTGGAATTCTAGTCCCTATGGAGTTTGAGGTTTTAGTTTTCAAGGTTAGACAATGAATTTTTGTGGTTTTGTTTGCTATAGTTAGTTTGTTGTTTCAGTTTGTCAATTTATTGTTTCACACATTTCCATAGTTCATGTTTACAATTGCTTGATAAAGATAGATTATAACACTTTCATTTTTTTAGGCATAGATTTCATTTTACATTCATTAGAAAACCAAAACACAAAAAACATTAAATTTAAACAAGCATAGGTTCATGGTTATTTAAAGTATGTCAAAACCCTTTTTCCAAGTTAGTGTAACCCTCAAGCCTTTTAGTAGTGATGACATTGATATGTTAGATGAAGCCCTTGAAGACTTCATCTAATAAATTTCATCCACTAAGGATTGTTCAAAAAAACCTAAACAAAGAGAAGTAAATGTGATTAAACCTCAACTTATCCTTTATCTGCCTTCAAACAAACCTCAACCTACAAACAAACCTGTCCTTATCCTTGAAACACCTAAAGAAAATATGTTGCAGAAATCAAGTTATAATACTATTGACCATACATATAACACAAGGAATAATAGACAACCTTAATCTAATCCCATTTCATTACCATTGCCCAATCCTATATTTCCTAGTGCTCCTTGTTTACCATTGCATAATGAAAAGGAATATGATCTTGTTGAACAACTTAAGAATACTCCTCTTAATATTTCCTTATGGGATCTTATTCAAACCTCACCTAGTTACTACACTATGCTTCAAATAGCCTTACAACAAGTTGTGCTTTCTCCTAGTACAAATGCAAATGATGTGGCAGCTCTAATACAAGGAATGAATACAGTTAAGGGTATGTGCAGGATCATCATGGAAAAAATAGGCCCTTAAGTGGCAAAAAATTTAGAAAAATAAAAGTTAGGCAACTTGACATAAAAATTTGAATAAGTTATCTATATTATTTCAAAAATATGTAAGAGTAGAATCTGTAGCAAATTGAATGTAGTTTCTAAACTACTAGGTTTATTTAAAAAAAAAATCTATTTGGTGAAAATTTGAAATTTCAATGTAGTAGCACTTAAATTTCAAATAAGAAGTATGTGTCTGTTGACCACCCTAACCACAATAAAATGATAATATTTTTTATAAGATTTTAGATATAAGTAGAAGACTCATGTATTGATGTGATGCATATTATTTTTGTAATTTTTTTCCAAGTAAATAATTAATTATGAATTTTTTATTACAACTTTTAAAAAATATAAAAAATCGTATGTTTGACCACCTTAACTTGGTCAAACCTTCATGAAATTCATTTTTTTTTAATCCTATAGTATTCAAAGCATATAATGTGACACATATTTTGGATTCAAAAAATGTGATATCGTTTGAAAGCTATGGATGTTTTTCAATCAACCTATCAATTAGGACTTTAGCGTAATTCAAATAGAAAATGAATAATAATTATTTATTAAATTCAAAGTAAAGCATAATTTATATTGATGGAAAGTTGAGAATATCCTTTAAAAACCCTTTTCATTTCATCAATTGTGGGTAAAAAAAAGTTGTCAGCCACATACCCTACACATACCCATCATATCACCACTTTTTGTCCCATCATGATCTTGCACATACCATTAATGTAGACATTTCCTTTCACCAACATGAGCTCCCTCCCTTGGAGATGAGAAATAAATATGATGCATTCATGATAATAGTTAGATACAACAACATAGGAATAAAAAGGACCCTTGTTGATAATGGCTAAGCTTTGAATGTGTGTAGTGTGAACCTTTTAGATAAGTTGGGAGTGGATAAATAAAAAATGAAACCTGATTCCTTATCGATTCAAGGATTTAAAAATATAGGAAAGTAACTACTCAGTGTGATTACTTTTCCTATTTCAATTGGAAAGGCTACCTTACAGACCCCTATTCATGTTATGCTTCATGACCATTCATACAATATTCTTTTAGGAAGACCATGTATTTATGAGGTGCATGTAGTTCCTTTGACTCTTCATCATATCATGAAGTATGTCTATAAAAATAGGATATACAAAATTGAAATTGATCCCGACCCTGAAAGTTGTTTACAAGTTGAAAAAGGAAACACTAGTCCTCTGAAAACATTAATTTTAACATCAAAAATCAAACCTATGGAAATAGTGTCAAAATTAATAGATGATTATTGGAGTTCCTTGGAGTTCACACCTTCATTTATGGGAGAATATATAATCACAAGAAAGGAGATGAAAAAAAAAGCAACCAATGGTTATGTCAACACAGAACTTGAGAGAAAACTCACAAGCATCTACCTCATCTACTCTTGAAGAAGATACAAGCTACACAAAAAACTTTGATGAGATAGATTATCAACAACCACCAAACCTGAAAGAAATGGAAATACTTTATGGGAGAGGTTATGAACTTATGAAGCAATTGGGTTATAGTGGAAAAGGATGTGGAAAGAAAGAACAAGGAATTCATGTTCCTATGGAACCTAACATGCAAGACATGAAAAATTGTTTGGGATACTGTCCTTCTAAGATAATGAAAGCAAACAAGAGACCTTCATTAAAGATCAACACTGTTATGTGTAAACCAAAAATCACCCTCACTTTAAAACATCTAGTATTGCTTGGTATGAATTCTGAACAATCATGGGAATACTTTGAAGATGATGAAGCCTTGAAACAAATGCTAGGAGTTTAAGATAAACCATCTACTCCTCCTCACAAGAAAAAGGATACATGTGCTATGATTAGCACCAAGAAAAAAGATGGAGAACAGGAGAATGGTGAGATAGACATGAAAATGAAGAATACAACCTTGAATTTCCAAGATCAAATGTGTTTCCTTTAGGGGATGTTGTGGATATATAAATGGACATCAATGATAAATAGAAAATGATTAAGATAGGAAAATGCCTCGGTGATGGAGAACAAGAGGATACTGCAACTTTGCTTCATGAATTTCCCAAATTTTTGCTTGGAATTATTTGGACATGCCGAGAATTGATCCTAAAATTGTAACACATAATATAGTCCTTGCTGAAAATTCTAAGCCAGTTAAATAGAAGATTTGAACAATGAACCCTAAAATAGCCTTACTAGTTAAGGAAGAATTTGAAATACTCCTTGACGCACTTGGATTCATAAGACCTATAGATTATTCTCCTTGGATCTCAAACATTGTCGTAGTCACAAAACCTGACAATTGTAATAGGATGTGTATATATTTTCATGATTTGAATAAAGCATCTTTAAAAGATGACTTTCCCCTTCCTAATATTGACATGATAGTAGACTTGACTGAGGGACATGCTTTGTTGTCTTTCATGGATGGATTTTCCAGATATAATAAAATTTTCATCAACCCCCAAGATCAATACAAAACAATATTCACAACTGTTTGGGGAAAATTTTGTTGGGTTATGATGCATTTCAGACTGAAGAACACATGCACGACATATCAATGAGCTATGACACTAATATTTCATGATTACATACATAATATTTTCAAAGATTATGTTGATGATATATTCTAGCTAAATCTTTAACAAGACAAGACAACATGAATGTTCCTGAGAAGATTTTTAAGTGAATTTAAACATACAATATGAGATTGAATTTTAAAAAGTGTGTCTTTGGTTTAAATAGTGTAAAAATTGTAGGTTTTATCATATCTCATAGAGGCATTGAGATAGACACAAATAAAATTGATGCTATCATTAACATGCCACCTATAAATATCTCTCAGCTGCATGTACCTTACAAGGAAGAGTTTAAGCCATTTGATTATTCATAGCATCCTTAGCATATCAACTGTTACCATTTACACATCTCCTCAAAAAGGATGTGCACTTTGATTGGAATGAGGATTGTAAATAGGATATTGAGAGTTTGAAAATACCTTTCAACTCCACCTATTTTACAACTCACTATGCAAAACAAACCATTTATCCTTTATACAACTACATCATCCCTTGCTCTCATAGCATTGTTGGCTCAACAAGATGAAAATGGTAAAGAACATCTTGTTTATTACATTAGTAGAATATTGATTGATTATGAGATGCGATAAACAATGATAGAAAAAAATGTTTGGCTCTTGTATTCGCTACCAATGAGTTGTGACATTACTTATTGAATGCTGGAATACAAGTGATGAAAAAGTTTAACCCTTTAAAACACCTTTTCACTAAAAAAAACTTATTTGGACACTTAGCTAAGTGGGTAATGTTGTTGACTGAGTTTGACCTTAAATTTGTTTCACAAAAAGAAATTAAGGGACAAGCCTTAACCAAACAATTGGTTGATGCTCCTTCTCCTTTAGCGTTACCTAGTAATGATTCTTTCCTTGATGATAATGTGTTGACAATCGAAGAAGATACATGGGAATTGTATTTTGATGTTTCTAAGTGTAGAACTAGCTCCGACATAGGGGTTATAATAAAATATCCCACAAAAGAGCCTATTCCCTTATCATATCACTTAAACTCCCTATGTACAAATAATACCGCTGACTATGAAACATTACTCATTGGATTGTGTGCCACTCTAGTTATGGGAGCTAGAGACATTAAGATATTTGGTGATTCATAATTAGTCATCAAACAAATAAGTGAAACATATCAAATAAAGCATGCCAAATTATCAAAATACAAGGATCTCACAATGAAATTGTTAGAGAATTTTGAATCATTCACCATTGATAACATCCCTCAAAAAGATAATCATCATGCAGATACAATGACAAGTGCAACTTCTCTTTTCTCCCCTCAATATCCTTCAAAAAACTTTACCTTCATTGTGCATATAGTTATGAAACCATTGATCAACAATAAATTAGATGAAACTATGTTAGCAAAAAAAACTAAAGACTCTAGTGAATGGTATGATATGATATTCAATTATTTGAAAGATGGTACCTTTCTTGAGCCAACCAATAAAAAAACTCATTCTCGTCTTCAAAAATTTGCATCTAGATATATCATCCTGGTGAACATCTTATATAAGAGATCCTTTGATGGCCTTTTTCTTAGATGTATTAAACAATCCAAAATCCTTGTAGCACTTGAACAGGATCATGCAAGTTCTTATGGGGGGAATTTTGGAGGAAGATCATTAGTTCAAAAGATAATCTGCATGGGATATTACTGGAGGAATATGGAAAGAGATTGCTTCAAATATGTTAAGAAATGTCATAAATGTCTAGAGCATCAAAATTTAATTCATGCTTCTGCCTCTGAGCTTCATGCACAAGTTCCTATTTGGCCATTCTTGGTATGGGGTTTCAATATTATTGGAAAAATATCTCCACCTTCATCCATTGGAAATACATTTATAATTACGACAATAGATTATCTCATGAAATGGGTAGAAGTTATCCCCTTGCATTCAAAAATTTCCAATGTAATATGTCGTTTCATATTGGAACACATTATCACTCACTTTGGACTTCCTTCTGCATTAGTTTGAGATAATGGGACACCATTTAAGAATAATGATGTTAAGAAGTTATTGGAAACATTTAATATACAACATCGATTCTAAATGCCTTATTACCTGCAATCTAATGGACAAGCAGAATCAACTAACAAAACTCTTGAGAAAATCCTAAGGAAAATGGTGAACAAACATAATAAAGACTGACATATGCAATTAACATATGCGTTATGGGCTTATTGTACTAGTATCAGAACTTCAACGGGAAACACACCTTACAACCTTGTTTATGGTATCGAGGCAATTATGCCCCTAGAGTTAGAGATTCCCTCCTTAAGAATCACTCTTCAAGGGCTAATTGATGACAATACTTATAAGGAACAATGATTACATCAACTTGAAATGCTCGATGAAAGGTGCATCAACACTCTAGAACATCAATGCTAACTCTCATCCCTTGCTCATTTAACAAGGGTGACTTGGTGCTATACGAGAATCAACAAAATATCAATGCTAACTCGATGAAGAAAGTAAAGTTTAGCCCTAATTGGTTAGGACCTAATGTAGTTCAAGAGAGCTATGGGTCTAGAGCATACCTAATATCCAAAATGGATGGTACACCTCTTTGAGAACCTATCAATGCTACACATTTGCATTGGTACTATGCCTAGTATTTTTGAATAGTGTGAGCTCTTAAAGCAGTGTTGTTAGAGATAATGGATAGTATGCCATTGTCTCTCATAGTTGCTTCATTCTTGACACCTAGTTTGTTGTGTCTTGAATATTGGAGTAGTGGGTCCAATGTTTTTTGGATTCTTTAGCTATCATGCTGTTCAAACCTTATGGTGTATGTTATGTTGGATTAAATCCTTATTGGCATTTAATATTAAATCACAAGTGCATTTAACCTAGCATAACATACTACATCATAAATTTAAGAAAGATTAAGAAGAGACATGTTAGATCATGGAGATATTTATTGAATAGTCTAACAAATATTATTTAATAAATCACATTTCCATCTAACATATAACTATAAAATTGAAACATGCTCATATGTATATATATCAAATTTTTTTAATACATTTAATCAAATATTACAATGTCACTATGGCCTATGGTTGTTGGATCCCTCAAGATCTGGTGTCCACACCCATCAAGAGATGGTGGTGTGTGATCAAGATCTACTCATGGTAGACATCTCCCACATAGTCCATATTGCCCTATGTAACTCACCCTCACATATCAATGCCTCCACATGCTCTCGATCTGTGCAGTCTCTACCAGCCTGGATTCTATCATTCTCTCTTTGTAGCACTTTGCCTATGATTGTAAGATATCTTCTCTCTCAGATCTTGAAGTTTCTTGAGCCTCCTCTAACTCCACCTCCACTGCTAATGCCTGACCCTCAGATCGATTAGCGCACTTGGATACGCTATCATATGATCCCCTAAGCCTCACATAAGGATTAAACAGGTCCATGAGATGCACCATGAAATGTGGGGGAATGCACTTTGTGATAACAACCTCATTTATAGGAAGGGGTGGCACTATCTCTATAGCTTCACATTGGAAGAGGTCCTCAGGATCTATCATAGGCCCTTCAAGATATAAGTTATAAGAATAATCAATATACATCATCATAATATATACATATACATGAGCATGATATCCATAAAAACATTAAGCATAATAAAAATAAATATCATCACTTCGGTCTATAGCATGATCCATAGGAATCTTGAATGCCCTACTACTCTCCTTTTTCTCTCAGACAGTGGTGCATGCATATTGTGACCTTGTAACCTGTATGGAAACTGTATCTCTCTACTTAGGTCTAGAAGGACTATCCTCACCTCTATCATTGTCCTTGATCATAGGCTGGCTCTCCTCATCCTATGTCTCCTCTTCATTCTCCTCTCCCTCATAGTGATGCAATTTTAGAGGAAGAAAATCACTCTCACAATCTCAAATTAACAAAACTCAAACAAATTTCTCATTTCCTTTTCAACTAGGACTCAATCCCTCTTCACAAAATGTTGTATTCAAGACACCAAAATGAGATAAAAGCATAAACACATTGTATATTCTTCAAAATAGATTAGACATCAACCAATTTATTGACCCATACCTTATCATCAACATAAACAACTCAAACTTGTGAACTTACAATGTTGACTATCCCAATCAGCAAACTATGCCTTTTTAGTCCTCATCAATGAAAAACTTCAAATTCCCCATGCCCATTCTTTTGGATGATGCCAAAAACATATTCAAAAAGCCTGCATAGACTTATCAAACCAACCACCATACCTTGAGCAAGTTATTTTATCAAACACCAATCTTAAAACCATCAATTTTGATTCCAATTAATGACTGTCATAAATGTGCTACCATGGCACTCAAACATAAACTTTAATTTCCAAGGCACAACCAACCAACTAAATGCTTAAGACATCTTCATTTGAGTGAAAATAGTAACTAAAACTCTTCACAAGATCTCCCTTACACACAATTCTTATTTCCTTGATAAATTGTTTACATTCTTTGTAGCCCTGCAATAAGAGACTTTCAATCATATCCTTTTATACCGACAACAAACCAAGACTATAAGAGGCCTTTTAGATACCTTTTAAGGGTTCTCAAAGAATATCAAAAGATCTCTATTGGTTACTTTGAGAAAACTATCTCAAACATGACTGTATTGTCCAAATTAGGCCTAATTAGCCCTTGTTCACACAAACCCTTATTGTATTTACTACTCCCAAGTTCATTCCACTTTTCCAATTCCACAAACAAGTTTAGATATGATTATATATGATTTAACAGTAGACTCCCATCCTTTTTCAACCATTTTCCAACAAACTTCAATCATTCACCATGACTGTCCTAACTCCTCTGTATTAACAGGGTAGACTTAGAAAAAGAATAGACTCAAGCTTGAATATGCACCAAAACTGGTTAGTTTTAAAGAACCATAATTTTCTTTATCCACTGTTACCCTACATTAGGGTTTCAACTCGCCAAGAAAAACT
>VDFB02313478.1:0-10380 GCA_007258455.2 Sequoia sempervirens | reverse complement strand
GAATTCATAGGGTTACTTTGTTACAATTCAAATCATATCAACAAGCCCTGATAAAATAAATATCTTATTCAATTGTAAAAAAGAAAACAAACTTATTGTACCTGCCCTATCATCATCTTTTCAATCTAAACTTTACATCTGCTCTATCAGAACTCAATTCAGCCTTATCACAACATATCTCATCAATCTTTCTTTATCATATTTCAAACACCTCAATTTGTCATATTTCAATCAAGAACTTTTCATGAAAGGTTACAGTCATATTTTTGCAATCACCCTGCTCTGCTCATGAAAGGTTACAATCACCTTTGTTTTTCATATTTCAGTTAAAAACTTTTTCTCACACTTACCAAGCTCATTCCATTTTCAAATCAAGACACTTCACATACTGAATGAAAATGAACCTTTCCAAAAATAACTCAAACTAATACACTCCATTTTACATACTATCCAACTTAAAAAAATCAAAACCCCAATACAATACCTGACTCTTGATATTCAAAAGCATATAGATTGAAAACCAACTACTTCAAATGTAGCACCAACCATTAATCCATTCACCTGTTCAACTTCAAGTAATTGAAAGCAAAAAAACTAAATGACAGTTAGACTCCCGTCAAAGATGCAACATCTTCAAATAGTTGTTGGAAGATTTGAATCACAACCTTCTATTTTTAATTGCCACTAGATTTAACTTTAAAAAAGAGCCATTGATCTCCATTCAAATGTATTAAACAAAGCTCTTAACTTGCTCGACAGGTTATAATATATAGGAGGGTTGGTTAAGAAATGTTTGAAACCCCTTAAGTTTTTACTTAAATAAATCTTAACCTCCTATAACTGGTCACCTTCCAAATATAACACAAATGAACTTGCTATTGATTTTGCATAAAAAGCTTATACTTAGGGTTTTAGAAACAAGGTTTCTAACAATGAAAAGAACCCTAACCTTTTCAAATGAACTTGAACCACTGATGACCTTAGAACACAAAAAACCAACATATGCTCTAGCATCTGATGCAAAATACAATGTTAGTTATATTCATCAATAATGATGAACTTTGATGTAGAATACATATTAGGGTTTTTAACCTTTGATGCTTTTTGATGCTCATGACAAGTACCTTTGATTATGAGCTTTGAAAGAATACCACTAATCTATAAACACTTGAAAAAAGAATGAAGTACCTTGAAGCAATCATGAATGAGATACCTTGAAGCAACCATGACATAATCAAGACAAACACCACCAATGAAATGACATCATAATAAGAGCAACTAAACTTCAACTCATGAAATCTATGACAAAACATCATGCCAATGCAACAAACTCCCCCTTTGGAATTGATGTCAACATCTTCCAACTTTGCACCTTATTGCTCCCCCTTTGAAAACAATGACAAAGGACCCCATGAAAAACAACAAGAGAAAACTGTTACTTGCAAAAGCATTGAATATTGAGAACAATGAATATTTGAAAGCACTTCACAAATATGTCTAACCACTTTACCAAATATAAGAAGGCAAGAAGAATGGAATATCTCACTATTTGAGTGATGTTCTCAGTCCAAAAACACTACACCATGATTACTGACCCTAGATTGCTTTTTGATCATACCCCTGACACCATACCTTTACAACTAAGAAAGAACACTATCATAGACCACTTTCATGACACAACATCATTTAGCAAAGAAAATGAGCATTAGGATCATTTGTATTTTTCTTTGTAAACACTATCACTACATATCAACTACAACCTTTAACACTTCAACCTCTATGACTAAGAAATAGAAAGAGTCAAAAAATAATTACCACTATCAATGCTAATGCAAGGCACCACTAAAACTAAGGTTTACTATCACTTCTTGAGAAGAGAAAGATCACTAATATGACACAATCAAAGACTAGACTATACTCCTACAATAAAATTCTCTCAATAATATCAAATTGTCAACATGATTGTATTGTCATTTTAAGATGGCATTGAAAAAAGTACATGTATAACTGACATGAAGATCAAGGTTTTACTGTCATCAATCAAAATTCCATCTACCTTGTGAGTTTCAATATAAACACCAAATTGTTCCTGCAAACTGTTACTCAACAACAAGAAAAAAATGATAGTACAATCCCTATATTAACAACAAATCACTTTCTCTTTGCAAGAAAAACATAACTGTGCATGTACTATCAGCATATCACTTTCTTGAAATGTGCAAACCGAATCTTTTATAAAGTGTGATTGAGAGAATAGTCATTGAAATCAATATCCTTGCAAAATGCTATCATGATGACAACCCTACATGAAAATCATGTGTGGAAAATGATAAAGCACTACCAAAGAATTATAAGGAAATAAAATAATATAGAGGAAGACCACTTTCATACTAAGCATTGAAATCACTATCATAAGAAAACCCTTGTTACAGTCATTGCAAATGATATGAATAGTGACAAAGGAAGCCAAACAACCAATCAAAACAAGAATGAATAGTAGAAACATAACAAGTATAAATGCAACAAGCATGAATACCACTATGCCAAGAATGAATAATTGTACCAAATCACCATTAAGACCACCAAAACTCACTGAAATACCCAAAAGAGGGATTATAGGATAGAGGCAAGGGAAAGAACACCAAGCCTGTCCCTCAAGTGCTCAAAAACCTCCTTTTCCAATGGTTTTTTGAAGATATCAGCTACTTGATCATGAGATGTTATGTAATCTAAAACAACTTCATTTTTCAAGACTTTTTCCCTTAAGAAATTATATCTAATAGCTATATGTTTTTTTCTTGAGTGCATAATGGGATTTTTGGAGATATTGATTGCACTAGTATTGTCACATAAAATATGAACAGGTTGAGATACTTCTACCTTGATGTCTTTGAGAGTTTGAACCATCCACAAAACTTGGGAAAAACATGAGGCAATAACAGTATATTCTGCTTCAGTAGTTGACAGAGACACTGAGTCTTGTTTCTTACTATGCCAAGACACTAATCTGCCACCCAAGAAAAATGCTCATCCACTAGTACTCTTTCTATCATCAATACATCCTACCAAATCATCATCAATATAGGAAAGTAAAGTAAAATCATCATGTCTAGGGTACCACAAACCATAATCAATAGTTCCATTGAGATATCTAAAGATTCTTTTGACTGCATTAAGATGAGATTTCTTGGGAAATGACTAAAATATTGCCACTAAGCATACAACCTACATGATATTAGGCCTTGAGGTTTTCAAGTACAAGAGACTACCTATTATAGATCTAAATAAGGTCTGATCTACAATAGGTGAATCATCATCTTTACCTAGCTTGCATCTAGTTACCATAGGAGTCCCAATTGGTCTACTTTCATCCATTTGAAATATTTTGAGCATTTTTTTTGCATACTTAATTTGAGAGATAAAGATACCTTTCTCAAGTTGTGAGACTTGCAATCCAAGAAAGAAGGACAACTCTCCAAGTACAGACATCTCAAATTTAGATTCCGTAATGTTAGGAAAAGCATAACAGATGTTGTCATCATTACTACCAAAAATAATGTCATCTACATAGACAACAACAACAAGAATATCTTCACCTTTCATCATGAAACACAAATTGTTGTCAACACCTCCTTTTTTGAACCCTTGCCCTTGCAAGTACTTATCCAACCTAGAGTACCATGCTCTAGGAACTTGTTTCAAGCCATACAATTCCTTTCTCAATCTATAAGCATGATTTTTTTTTCCTTCACATTCAAAACCTTGAGGTTGCTCCATATAAACCTCTTCATCAGGATCACCACTAGGAAAATTTGATTCAACATCCATTTGAAACACCTTGAAATTTTTGTAAACTAAAAAAGCTAGAAACATCCTTATTGCTTCAAGTCTAGCTATAGGTGCAAATGTCTCATGAAAATCAATACCCTCAACTTGAGAGTACTCCTTGTAAACAAGTCTTTCTTTCTTTTTTATTACATTACCTTCGTCATCAATTTTATTTCTAAGAACCCATTTTTCCCCAATAGCATTCTCGTCTTTGGGTCTAGGAACAAGCTCCCATGTCTTGTAACTCTCAATTTGTTTTAATTCCTCCTCCATAGCTTTAACCCAAAACTCATCCCTATTTGCACACCAACACTTTTGTCCCCAATAATCAGCTCACGAGGATGATCTCTTTGCAGATACTTTGAAGGAGTTTTAGCTATAGACTCCATAGGCTTCTCAAGAGTATCTTCTTCCACTAGTTCTTCCACCTCTTCTTTTGGTACATGATCTTCTTCTTAATTATCTTCTATCTATTGTTCACAAGACTACAACCTTTCACCAATTTTAACATTAGCACTCTTAACTATTATTTTGAGTCTTTTATTAAAGCACTTATAGGCTTTACTATGTGTAGAATAGCCTAAGAAAATACCTTCATCACACCTAGACTCAAAACTGCCAAAATTTTCATCATCTCTCTTGATAAAGCATTTACTACTAATTTTTTTGAAATAACCAACATTTGTTGACTTACCATGCCACAGTTCAAATGGAGTATATTTAGTTTTTACCCTTAATTGCACCCTATTTAGAATGTATATAGCTATATGAATTGCGTCTTTCTAATAGGTGTTAGGCATATTTTCATCATGAAGCATTGTTATTTGCATCTCCTTGACTATTCTATTCTTTCTCTCTGCAACCTCGTTTTGTTGTGGTGTCCTAGGAGCTGAATATTTCCTTTTAATTCCATGACTTTCATAGTAGTCCTCAAAATATTTTGAAGTATACTCTCCACCCTTATCTAATCTTAGAAATTTGATTTTCAAATATGATTCTATTTCAACCATCTTTCTAAAAATATTGAATCTATTAAATTCTTTTGATTTATGCTTCAAAAAAGTCACACAAGTCATCCTAGTATAGTCATCAATAAAGAGCATAAAGTATCTTTCACCATTTAATGAATTTGTCCTTGTAGGACCACACAAATCATAATGAACAAGTTGTAAAGGTTTAGTAGAATAGTATTCTTTGGACTTAAAAATTATTTTTGTTTACTTAGCTAGTTGGCATTCCTTACAAGTGTTGTTGGTTGGCTTAGAGATGAGTGGCATATTTCTTACATTTTGATTTTTATTGACCTTGATAAGATTGTCAAAGTTTACATGTCCAAGCCTCTTGCGCCATAACCAACTTTCTTCAACTTGACCCATGAAACAAATATTTCCATCTTTATCTCTATTTATAGCCTCTTGAAGATTATAAATATTTCCTCTTGTCCTTAACCCTTCTACAACTATTTTTCCTAATTTTTTCTTTATTATACAACCTTGAGCATTAAATAGAACTTCAAATCCATTGTCACAAATTTTACTTATACTCAAAAGGTTATGTTTTAATCCTTCTACATAGTACACATCATGCAAAGGTGTGTCATCATCTAAAGATATACTACCTTTTACTTTGATTTGAATATAAAATTAATCTCCAAACTTGACTGAACCACCTACATAATCTTTGAAATTTGATGAATTTTCTCTTATCACTAGTCATGTGATGAGAGCACCCACTATCTACAACCCATAGATCCTTTTTCTTGGTATGTAGGGTAGTTTTAACAAGCATAGCTTCAATATTTTTAACAATCATCTTTGGTCTACAAACTAATTTCATTTTATCAGCATTAGAATGTGCACCAATTCTCTTTTGTTGCACCTCCAAGTTAGGTCTACAAAAATTGGTTATATTCCAAAAAATTCCACAATTAAACCTGATGAATAGAAAAATGGATACCTAAAGTTATCACTCTTTTTCAACCAATCATTCACTAATTTCCTTGGAGTCCCAATTGGATTGACTAACAAACTCACAATTTGAGTCAATTCAGAATTAGGAAGATCCTAGGAGGGGGTTCTTCGAGTTCTAAGGGGTTCACCACCAAGTAAATGCTTGGAAAAGATTTTTTAAAAAAACATAGTGTGATATGCAAAATGACCTATAATTAGAAATGTAAGCTAAATGAGAGATGCAAATAATAAAATTATGCCACATCAAGATAGTATGTGTGTAACTAGGAAGTTTGGATATGTTACAAGGATTCAAAAATATGCTATGGAGGACTAAGACACCCAAGATGGCATATTAGTCCCACTGCTATTTTTTGGGGAAAATACAGTCTTTGGATGCCAAAACAAAATCCTGAAGAATCTCTGAAAAATACCCTATGGAGGACTAAGACTCCCTTGGTGGCATATTAGTCCCATTTTAAATTTCTGAAGTATCTGAATGTGGTCCTGAGCTCTAAGGTTTGCACCTTCTTCTTCTCACATCTAAGGTCCTAAAATTTCTAACCTATAGGTGAGTTTCTGTGAAGATGACCACTTTGACAATGCAACTTTGCAACTTTTCAATCTTACAGTCTAAATGATCTTCAAGTCTTCAACCTAGATCTGCAAATACAAACCAACAAGAGAGGGAAAACTTGTTGATTGTTAGTGAATGGTGGCTTTCCTTTGTCAAAACCCTTTTAGGTAATTAAACCAAAACATGAAATGAATGAAATGAAGCATGAAACATGAAATATGTAAATGATATCACCTTGTATGATGTCTTGTGAACCAAATCTATAATCTACCATGTAGTGGACATGAAGAATGTAGATCTTAGATCCTTGGATATGATGTGAACAATGGTTGCAAATAGATCTTCAATGCTACATCCACAATCTTGGCTCAACAACATGAATGGATGCACTAAACCCTTGACATGATGCTTCAATCTTGATGATGGCTTCAAATCCTTGATCAAAATGCTCTTGAACTATTGAATTCTTGAAAACTTGAATACTTGGATACCTAGATTGCTTGTTATCTTTGTCATTATGAAAAATGAGTGGAGGAACCTTGTATTTATACTTATTCATGCTTAATATCCCAAAATTACATCACAACAAGCTGACATATGAAATCATTAATTAAAGGAGGCTAAATCCCACCCAAATTTGAGATTGAGTCCCAAAAATAAGCCAAGGAGGACTAAGACGCCCTAGGTGGCATCTTAGTCCAAAGGCTCAATTCTTAGGGCACAGACTCCAAAAAGGGACCTTTTCAGGTGGTTTCAAAATTAGGGTCCCAAGACCCATGGAGGAAAAAGATGCCCCAAGTGGCATTTTAGTCCTAGTCGACAAATTAGGGACACATAGACAAAAGCATTAAATGATCATTTATCTTTTAAGGTTTGTTAGGATTTTCCATAAAAATATATAGTTTATTAGGCTTGTGGATGCAAAATAAGGCCAATTAAGCCATAAAGAAGCATAAAGAAAGCAAGGCGGCCCCAAAAAAGTGTGAAGATGTAAGGGTATGCATTTTACTACACTACATTTAGCCCCCATTTTAGTGAGAGGATGAACTTTATTCAAACTCAAACTAATGTAGCCAACCACACAATCAAGAGGGGTTCAAATGTACAAATTTAGTAAGATAGGATGACAACAATCAAGAAGGATGATCAAGCCCCCAAGGTTGAGATCCTATAAAAAACCAACATAAGCACAAAGGAACATGCTTGTGGATGATATATGAAACCATAATCAGATGGCCAACATACACCATCAAAGATAGGAAAAAGGAAAAAGGAAAAGGAAAAATTGCAATGGATCAAGGTTCGACTGGCCATCCAAAGCAGTGGACCGGGTCTTGGCTGTTTGTCCAAAAAAAGGCTTACAAGTGGAATACGTTGTCCACTATGCAAACAAAACACATGCTCACAAGGGCTAGTGAAGCTAGGTGTTCACTAGGTGATCCCCAAGAGGTCCATATCAAAGTCATACCCCCATGACTATGATAAGCAAAAAAGGAAAAATGCATGCTCACAAGGGCTAGTGAAGCTAGTTGTTCAGTAGGTGAGCCCCAAGGGACCATATCAAAGCCATACCTCCATGAATTTAATAAGGTACAAAAGGAAAATGAAACAAGAAAGAGGGATGCTCAAAGGGATTTTTCTTAGTTCATGTGAGGTCTTAATCTTAGGGTAAATTGTGCTTAACATCTCTGAGAGAAAATAAATACAAGGTCTCATCCTGTTTCCAAGAGAGGACAAGTGTAAGGTTTCATCCTAAGGAAAATTGTATCTAATGCTTCAAAGAGAGGTAAAGAGAAAAAGGTATCATCTTGTTTCCAAGAGAGGATAAGGAAATATCATGTTCTTAGAGGAATTCAAACCCAATGACACCATCGAGAAGAGAATGCATTGCAAGAAGAAAAGAAATCACACAAGGAACATGCAAACAAATGAAATTATGCCAAAATAATTCCAATGTATGCCCCCACTTTAAATAAATTGCTAAACACCATGTTGTGAGAAATTACTTTAAAGTAGCCAAAAATGAAAAAGGAAAAGAGGGTTCCCCCCAAAATGGATAACTCAGTACATCACATGTAAGCCTACTTAAGGCATGTCATCCACATCCCACTCTTGCTCTGACATATACATGGAAGGTGGTCAACTAGCCAAAAGAGACAATGACAAGTGACATGCGAGGACAAGGATACTTAGCCCCTTGCCCCCACTTAGTGCAGGATAAGGGTGAAAATGAAAAGAGGAACTAGGTGCTTCAACCCAAGAGAGAGCACCACAGTCCTTATGATATCGAATTTTGTTGCTTAAAGCCCTACATTCATTAGTAGCATGAATATGAAATCTATGATATGCATAAAATGAACTCTTGTAGTAAAATTTCTTTCATGTTCTTGTAGGGAGGGATATCCGACAATCTTGGAGGAGTCTAGACAAGATACTCTCTTGATAAAGAGTAAAATATGTTCCTTTTTGTGACAAAGATATCTCTTTCTTAGTATTAGATGTCATACTTACACAAGACTCTTTAGGTTGCAAGATTTTGTACCCTTCTTTAAAGGAAGGTGTAAAATCTGAAAAATTGGAATCTTTAGTGTTTTGCATGATGACATTGACATTAAGTGAAGATTTCTTTGTTTGTTTTGTTTCTTGCAAAGGATAAAGACCACTAGTGTCTATCAGCTCAGGATGCACCATTGTTAAAGTCAGCCTAGAAGGATGTTTTGTGATAGTGTTGATATTAAGTGAAGGCTTGTTTGTTTCTTTTGATGGACAATAGCCAAGACCACTAGTATTTTCTTGCGTGTGAGGCTCTATGGGGACACAGATACCTTTTTCTCTAGAACCACATCCTTTTCCACTATAACCAAGTTGTTTCATAAGCTCATAACCTTTTCTGTAAATCTTTTTCATTTCTTTAGGATTTTGTGGTTGTTGATAGTCAATTTCTTTGAAGTTTGTTGTGTAATTTGTTGTCTTTTCTTCTGAAGTAGTTGAGGTGGATGCTTTTGAAGGGTCTTCTAAATTTTGTGTTGACATTACTATTGTTTCTTTTCCCTTGTCTAAATATTTGTTTATGATCTTGTATTCTCCTATGAATTTATGTTCAAAATCTAAGGAACCCTAATAATCTTCTAATAGATTTTTTGCTTCTTCAATGTGTTTTCTTTGTTTTTCTGTTGCACAGGTTCCACTTGTGTAGTTGGTGTTAATGTTTTCAAGGGAATCTCTTTATTTTGCTCAAGTTGTAAGACACTATAAGGCTCATTATCAGTGTCCAATGTGTACACTTTGTTGTTGTAGATGTATTTCATTTTGTGATGAAGAGTGGAAGGTACCCCATTCATTACATGAATCCATGGTCTGCATAAAAGAAAATTATATGAAAGATCCTGAGGCATAACATGGATTAGTGTTTCTAATGTGGTCTTTCTAGCTATAATAGGAAAAGTTATCATACTGAGCGATTTATTTCCCACATTAACAAATCCCTCAATAGATAAAGAGTCAGGTTGAATTTTTGATTTATCAACACTAGGTTTATCCAAAAGGCTTACACTACACACATTTAAGGCTGAGCCATTTTTATCAAGGGTTCACTTTATCCCTACCATCTTGTATTGAGCTACTATCATGAAAGCATCACATTATTTTTGCACTTCCAAAGGGGGGAGTTCACTTTGGTGGAAAAAAATGTCAGCATTTATTCCTTGAATCTTGGCTACTATGTCTAATGCAGGAGCATCCTTGGTTCTTGGCAATCTTGCATCAACCAAAATATTTTCTTTTAGTTTTTGTTCTTGTTTTGTTCTTGCTCAGTTCATGTTGGTGGATTCATCATCTTTGCTCACTAGACCCTGTGGATCTTGGTTTACATCATGGACATGTTCATTTTCCTTATTCAAAGATTTGAGCATGATTGGATATTTTTCCGGGAAGTTATTGAATCTAGATTTCATGGCAGTTTCTTGAACCAGCACTAGAATAATTTTCAAAGTTAGTGGCTAGTTTGATCATTGGTGGATCATTCCT
>VDFB02313476.1:0-23166 GCA_007258455.2 Sequoia sempervirens | reverse complement strand
ACCCCCTTGCAAATTCCACATTTATGTACCTCCTACCTTAGACAAATTAAATCAAATGATGCTATTCCACATCCTTCATTCGCTTCCTATCCACTTGGCAGTTGTTTTTTTTGGTGTCGGTGGAGGATATTCTGTCAAGGACCCTAATGCGACACGCGGATGTTTGCGTAGTGCACTGCCATTCTAAAGGATTCCTACCTCTGGAATCTACATAGGCATTACACATCTCCATTGGCAATGAAGTGTAGCATTTTTGTGCCCTTGACCGACCTCAAACGACTCCTTTGCCTCCAATTTCACCTTCAAATGACTATCTCCTTCATTCATTCACGCTCTCTGGGAAACTTCTTGATCATTCAGGCATTGGACAACTTTTTCACTCTCTTCACAACATTCTCACCTCCATTGAAGTAGCAAGTTGGTGTTTTGTGGACTCAATATCCTTGTTGTTGTGGCAACATCGACATTTTCAAGCTTGTGAACTCACTCCTCCCATTTGCTTTGAGTACACGTGGTTGAAGGTGATATCACTCCATTTCCTTTTCTCTAGCATCATTGTATTGTTTCGTAGAATATTTTTGTTTAGCATAGTGCTTAGTACTTCTATTTCAATACCTTTCTTTATCATATTTTTCTATCATTGTTGTACTAGTTGTCCATAGAGGTGGAAACACCAAAGCGGGGGAATGACTGAGAAAATCCTCTATACACAATCCCAACATTTTTCCATCTTGTGTGTGTAGGTTGCTCGTGGAGTGAAGACTTTGAAGACATCAACTCGTGGGTAGGAAGGTGCACTTCCTCACCTTCTTTTTTGTCAATTCATAGATTAGATCAAGTTAAAGTATTCTTCTTGTTACTTAGCTATTTTGTTTCTTTTCGCTTTTTGTTATTGCATTAAACTATATTTTTTAGGTCGTTAGTAGCTTTCTTCAGCTTTTAGATTATACTTTACACTTGCTACTCGTATGGACGCCAGCGCCCAACTGAGACACTGACGCGTCGTGTTGTTGTCTGTGACCCATGTTGGAGTCCTCTGGAAGTGAGCTATCTAAGTTACAGTCTAAACTCTAGAAAATCACTCACATGACTTCTTGAACCTTTTCGGGTTGATAGAAGGAAAGAGGTAGATCAATTGCCCTTCCTTTTCACCCCCTTAAACATCAAACCTATCTTAAACAATCCCTTAGCGTGAGGTAGATCAGGCTAGCTGATTGTTTTAGACCCTCCTGTGACTTGGGGTCCTGAGTAGTCGGTCCCCCTCCTCTATAGGTCTAAATCATACTTTTCAACCTACACCATTGGGGGGACACAAAAATGATCATAAAAGATCACTTGGCTACTATCCTCAATGAAGAGACCAAATGGATGATCAAGGTTTTGTTTCCCTTTGGAGGTTGATTGGGAGTTGAATTGATTTGAATGAATGTGATGTGTGTGATTTTATAAATGTAAACTAGGTTAACTATGCAACTACAATAAATTTATGCAAATTCAAAATAACACATTATTGCCTTACAAAAAATGATAACAAAAAAGCAAAGGGTAGAGACAATGGAACTTGGAATTCAAATCTGGGCTCAAACTGACTGGGTAGGGGCATGGGCATGCTAGACTGAGAATTAGGGTTTATGAAATCTCACAAGTACAAGTGTGTTACAGTTTGTAGGTGCTTCCTTATTGGACTCAGCTTCAAAACTTCGTATGTTAATGAATAATTGATATTTCCCTAATTTGATGAATGAATGTGCTTGAATGTGTTACATCCCACTTGTGCCCTAGCTATTTTGATGTTGTGCCCTAGATATTTTGAAACTGTGCCCTAGTTATCTCGATGTTGTTTCTCAAGCATGTATATATATATATGTTGTTACTTAGCTTGTTGAATGGAGATATACAATGTATATATAACTAGTTAAATTAAGTTCATTTTAAAGTTATTTTCATGCTTACATAGATGTAGATGCAAAGATGTAGTGAGATTTTGGACTAACTATTTGATTTTGACATAGTGTTTGCAGAAAATTATTGCCTCCAATAAGGGAGGGAAAGTATCATCAGGCACGAGGGGTAATGGAAGAGAAGTCTAGTGCCATCTGAAACCTAACCTATAAGTTTGTGATTGTCATTTGAGTAGGATTAGAACTACAAGTTCAAAGTTTTTAGGTAAACCACAAGGTCGACCCTAGGTGTTGGGATCACCTAACCTATGTTGTTGGTCGTGTAGCATCACCTTTTATTTCTTTTGAATTTAAAATTAAAATTGAATCTTTAAAGGACCTTGAATTTTGGATTGTCTTTTGGTGAACATTTAAAAGGCTCTAAAAAATATTTAGTTTTTATTTAATTGATCAAATATAAAAGAATTAAACTTAATATCTATTGATAATTTCAAAACACATATTTATATAAAGTAAATGGAAGTAATTATTAATAACGTTCCTATTTAAGGGACAATTGTTAATTGTTTTGGAAATGTATATAAGCCGCAAAACCCCTCTAAAGGCGGTGCAAGTAAGAAATATGTTTATTTAAATATGCCTTGTGTTATAAAAGCTCAACATATAGTAGTGTATCATAAAGTTAGCATTGTGGGTTCTTTAAATGCCTTTGTGAATGTAGTGATTCGCGGCAGTAAGGTAGCTGACACTTCTTCGCTCTGAGTTGAAATGAATACCACCTCATCCACCACGTAACCATATGCTCCAATGTGCAAAACGTGGGGAGAGGTAAACATGAGCTAACTATTACTGTGAGATCTTTCGTCTCACCTTAGAACCATATTGGAAAACCATTTCTTGGCAATCGATTGTGCTCATTCTAATAAAAGTTATAAATATACTATTTTAGCTTAGTTTTAGGGTTGGTGGATGTAGAAAATGAAGCTAGTTTGAATAAAGATAATGGATATTTAACCAAAAACATTAGAAATGGGTTGGAGTAGAGTCATAAGCCGAGGAGTATTGGGTGCATCTTGTACTCGTTGAGTACTCTAAAATTAGAGTGTCGTGGTGATATGAGTGTACTAATAGAAGAGGTCGGTGCTACAATCTGAAGAAAAAGAGCAAGAGCCACTCACTTGTTGTGCCAAGTCTAATATAGGCATGTCTTTTTCTTGAGTCTATGGTAGTATTTTTCTATGTCATTTTGTGTGTAAATGTTCTACCAAACCCAATATGTTGCATGCATGACTACACAATACGAAAGATAACAGATTTTTTACTTAACCCATAGATAATGAATTCATGTCTTTTTCTATGAAAAGTTTTGTAAGTTTATTTGAACCAGTTGTGATGCGTCCTTAGTATATTCTTTTCTTACATGCGTCTTAGATACTTCAGTAACCCTGAGATAATTGATTTCAGTTACTTGGTTCATGAAGTCAACTAATCTTGTTTGATTCACTTAGATGTGAGTCTTTAAAATAAAACAAAAGTGGAAATAGAGGTCAAGTGTGTTACTGAAATATAGGAGTGTTGAGCCTCGAAATGGACAAGGGGTCAAAATTAGGTTGTCTAACTAGGGGGTGAGGTGGCGAGGAGCCCAAATAAGACTAGTTGAATTTTGGCAAGAACATTTAATTAATGAAGAGCTAGAGTGATTGCATTCTTTCTTAATAAAAATAATGTGAAAAGTTTCACCCTAGAAGAAGAAGAACTATCTTACCTTGAATGGGTTAAACCCTTCTTGTATTGAATCCTGATTGTAGATTTCTTGCATGCATGCCATGGTTATTTCTATGAACTCTTAGATGAGTAACTATAGCCTATCAAGATTGAATTTGTAGTTATGAGTTATTAAAATAATGAGCAACCTATTCTAGTCATGTTAGCTTAAAGATTCCCTCATGATTCAGTATGTAGTAACATAAGAGATAGACATGAAGGTTAAAATTTCATTATATGATTTTTGCCGAGTAGGGTGATAAACTAGAATACATGACTTTATCGTGTTGAAATTATATAAAACCTTGACCAAGGTGATGCTACTACTTGTTAGTGTCAGTTATATTTTTGTCTCAGATATGCACCCCAGTCAGAGGTCATACTAGTTAGGAGTTGCTTATAGTGTATGACCGACTAGGGATTGTGTAGGGTCAAACACTAGTCTCAGATGGCGTTTGAATCTCTTTCCATTACTTCTCTGCAAAGGGTCGAGCCTTTCCAATAGGAAATGGCATGAGGGACTAGTCAGTCCGTGGATGGGTGGAAAAGTGCCCTAATGATATTTTCCCTCCTCCACATTTTTAATAGTAAAAGATGGTTAAAGTTCTAGATGGAATAGATAGATTCAAGGAAAATTGTAATCTCAAATTCTTTGTATCTTTGTAATGGTTACTTACTCTAAAATTTTTCCTTTCAATTATCTAAGTTCATGCATTCCAATTTAAATCATCTTCAAGTTCATGCTCTCACTTTTAAAAAAAAAATATTGCTGCTCTGTATCAGTTTATTTATGCAAGTTTATTTTAGAATTAAACGTTGCACGTTTATTAGTTGCTTAGTTTT
Source organism: Sequoia sempervirens (assembly GCA_007258455.2). NCBI lineage: Eukaryota > Viridiplantae > Streptophyta > Pinopsida > Cupressales > Cupressaceae > Sequoia > Sequoia sempervirens. The sequence continues at coordinate 18,658 of VDFB02313476.1, read as the reverse complement.
AGTTTGTTACAAAATGCTTGATATTGATATTAGTTCTTCAATCTTCTCCAAATCCACTTCAAATCTACCACCTATAAGAAAGAGAGGAGAGAAAGGGTTGTGTCGTATAGTGGCTTGCCTAAGTCAAACCCCATTTTGGTGTTTCCATCTCCACAACAACTATGATGATGCTAGATAAAGAGTGATTACCCTAGGTTGGGCAAAGGAAAATAAACAAAAACAATAAATCATAAATTTTGCAACTCACCATTCATATATGCTTTTCTTGATGGACTGAAGTCATGATGCACATCTCATACAAGGAGAATTTGATTGTTGATAGAAGATCGTGCAAGTGTTAGTACTCAAAGGATAATAAACATAAAACATAAAATAATCTTACTTGATCATGCATTGCTAATATGAATCGTGATTGATGTTCAAATATTGCAAAATACTACTTATTCTGCTCTTGACTACTCTTTAAGATGCTCAATTGATATTCAAATTGTCTAGGTGTTCAAATGTTGAAAAATACTTATATTTATATGCATTTCTTCAATTCCCACAATAGCCAACAATTGAATTTAAATTTGTAAACATATTAATGTCAATGATAAAATATTTAAAATTGGGCCAAAATTGGGTGATCAAGGGCGAGAGTGCCCTTGACTAGGCCTATTTTGAATTTTAAATTATCATTAAATAAATAATTATTTTAATTCCCAAATTTATCTTGATTTTCAAAAATAATAATAAAATGGGAAAATAATAAGCATAATTAGGCTCAAGCACATAAGAGGGAGCCAAGCATAGTGTGAAATTGTCAGGGTCGACAATTTACAATGCTATAATAGGCATTAATATTCTCTAGTATCCTTATCCATTTACATAAAGATAAAATAAAGAATTACACTTCAATGTTGTATATTAATTTGGATATTTTTGATATATTGATGCTTGCACATTAAATGCACAAGGAAGTTAATACTTTGAGACTATCTTCAAATCCTTAATGTGTTTTCATGAACTGTTTATCTATCTTTTTCACTAAGATAAACCCAAGTTATTCAACATATATCCAATGTTGTTATTAGGTTCACCCGCCTAGGTTTTGCAAAGCCTAAAGTGTAGGAGAGAGAGTCATATCTCTCATTCCTTGGCCCAAAATTTTAGTTTTTTTATCGTAGGGATTCTCAATCCCTTAGAAATAACTAAATTTAACAAGTTGGAGAACCAACATATTGATAACTCTACAAGATACTATTTAGAAGAAATTATCTATTTGGGAAAATTCACAAGATTTGAAGATTTATTGTTGATTTATGAAATAATAATACTCTACTAGTGAAACGAGCTTAGAAAGGAAGTTGTATTTTTCTCTTTGGAAGTGGTGACTTTGTTGATATAATCCCAATGATATTGTTTGAAGAATCAGTATGGGCAGAAGGTCATTGTTCAAGGATAATCCTGCAAAGCCGTTGGTTGGTGAGATCAACAGAAAGGCACAACCTTGGTGGAAAGTGAAAATAATAGTAACTTATCTTCTTCCTTCATTGATTTAAATAAGAATAGTGCTACAAATCAATAAATAATAAAAGAACAAGCTTCAAATCATAGTGATAGACACACTTTTGGAGGCCCAAAAAAGGGAGATAGGGATGAATTTCATGTTCTAAAATATCAAAGAATGATAGATGAAATCATGAATGTTGCAAGAGAAAAGGATACAAAAGCTTGTCTAAATGAAGCATTCATTGAAAGAATGAATACAAGGAGAAACACAATATATGATGGAATAATAACTCCACCATTTAATAGAAATAAAAAAACCCCTATTGGCATCAAGATACTTCAATTTATTAGGAGAATGAAGAAGATGGAGTGTGAAGAGGAACAACCTAAAATAAAAATTAAAAGATAGAAAAAAATAAAAGTGAAGACCTTGATCAGAGAATGACTCATTTGAGAGCATAAATGGCTAGACTTGAAGCCAAGGAAGTTCATGAAGATCTTAGAGTTAGAGTTGAAAATTTGAGAAATTTTAATTTTGTAAATAGAGGAAGAGTATAATTTCCTATTGATAAAAGAAGGCCTCTTAGATGTGCAATATATAACAAAATGTATGTTCTTGAAAGACCTCCTTTGAATTTGGATAGGTATAGAATTGGATTTCATAGGCATACCTAGGTATCCAAATGATGTCCCAAGTGAAGTTAGAGCAAAAATTTCAAAAATTTAGTGAAAAAATGTAGTTCTAGGAGAGGATCACCTAAAGTGGTTCAATAATATAATTTATGACTATGAAATCAAAGATGAGGTGCATTGTCGAAATCGTTTGTTTATTTTTTAGACAATATTACTAGAGATTGGTATAAAAGTTTACCTAATGGAAGAATTGAGTTGGGATAAATTTCAAAGAGTTTTTAGAGAGCAATATTGTGACAACATAAATCAATGATTTATTATTAATGAATTTATAACTATTGTAAAGAGGAATACTGAATTAATTTCAAACTCCAGTGTTAGATTTGTTAGATTAATGTTAAATATTCCAATCTATGCATGAGACCTATGAATCTATGTGTTCAATATTATATTCTAATGTGTATGATGCTAAAATGAGATACTTGTTAAGAGATAAACATCCTCAAAAATTAAAGGAAGCATATAGGATTGCTACAAACATTGAAAGTAATCAAAGAGATTCTAGAAAGGTTCAAAAAAATGTGATGTGAGAATTATGACAAGGAGAAAAGTAGTAAAGCCCCAACACAAGAAGATAAATTAGATCAAGTGATGTAGGCTCTCAAATAATTGAGTTAAAGGGTGAAAAATAAAAAGGGCATGAAGGACGAAATACCAAACCACCAAAGAAAATAAATGGTGCCTAGATTATCAAATCAACCCTACAATACTACATGGAATAATGGAAACCAACTGTTCCAAATCCTAGAGGATTAGTGAATAGATACACCACAAATCCTTTGTAGAAGGTTGAATTTAATTGATTATAATCTACTCTTGGTGCTTGCTTTTTATATGTCCCATTCTCCATTGTACTACTTTGTCACTTTAGAAGTTTTAAATAATAATGAAAAATATGAGGGATATGTGGATTGTGGTAATCAATTATTGCAAAATCAAGATCACTAGGAGTTGAATATGTTATTCTCAAGAGGATATTGTAATCGTGGTGATTACTCTTCTAAGAATGGTTGTGGAGCTAAGTCAAATATTGAAGACAAGAGTTATACTCTAAATTATTGTCATTAGCAAGTTTTCTTAGATAGTGAAAAAGAAGATTCTCATGTATATAATGTCAATTTGGTCTTGAATAAAATTCAATTGAGAAAACCTTTTGAGGAGGAAAATAAAGGGATAACTACATCAATAGTTATTAAAGACAAAAGCCATTAAAATTTGAGAAGTAAAACTGATTAGAAAGGAAATGATGAGTTAGAAAAAATAGAGGTGTTTTCATTGAAGAAAATAAAACAAAGACAAGGTCCATTCTACAACAAAAAGATAATTCAAATGAAGGAAAAAGTAGCAGGTTGCTAATCAAGAGTGTAAATAAACAATATTAGTTGAAAGAAGCAAGAAGTTTAGATTGACCTAGATGCAACAACTAGAAGGGAGCAAGGTAAACATACATTGCTTGTTACACCCCTCTTCTATCAAAAGGTAATGTACCAATATATGCTTATTTACCTAATTATATTATAGTAGATATTGCTCAAATGTTGAATAAAATAAAAATTTAGGTTCCTTTGATAGAAATGATGAAAATAAATGAGCATAGAAATAATCCTTAGCTCTCATATGTGATTTTCCTTCAAATTAGTTGAATAGAAACAATTAATACGACATAGAATAAAAGGGGGACAACCAAATAATAGGATTGAATAGTAAGGAAAATAATGTTGAGAGGCCTAAAGTGTATTTGGGGTTAACATTGAGTAAACACCCATGAGTGTTGCCACAATAGTGTGTCTCACTTTTGGGATATGCTGATTTTTCTTGAAATCACTTTTTTTAGAAAAACTAATTATTTAACACTTGAGAGGTTCCATCTAAAGGGTTTTAATTGAAGATGGATATATAAGACCCCCTTAGATCAAACTCCCTTGGATAGAACCCCTCTAGTATTAAATCATACCCACAATGGAGTCTCCTTCGCACCTATCAAAATATTGGCAAGAAAAAACTCTCTTTACCTTTTGAGGGATTAAATAACGTCATTTGGAAATTATATTTTGCAAGATTGTATCCCTCAAAATGATCTTTCCAACAAATATAGTTTTGATATTTTTTCATTGTATCACGCATTTAATTTTTACTGAACATAAGTTTTTATCTGAACATCAAGCTCTTGGTTCCGCAAAGGTGGAAAAATAGTAATCCATTGTAAAAATTCAAAAAATACCCTTTCCATAGGTATTAATGTCCTTTTTTCACTAAAAAAAAAGGATTTTGATATATACACAACAAGTTAGGTTGGACGAAACACATGTATGTCCAAATTATAGTTACAATGACTTAAAAAATTAATTAAAAAAATATATGTAACAAAAAATTATGAAAAAATATCCTTTCCCTAGATATTGATGTTGAGAATCTATAATTTAAAAATTAGAATTTTATCTTTTATAGAAAAAAGGTTATGTTGGACGACACAAACGTTACTTTATGAAAATGTTGTTTTCTATTTAAAACTAGTTATTAAAGGAGATGTTAAAATATTCATGATTTATTTTGTAATTTAAAAAAAAAAATATTTAGAATCTACACACAAATTGCCACAAATCACTATTTTGCATCATTTTCAAATTCTTAATGGTTTAGCTGCTATAGATCTTAGAAGATAAATATTCAATTAAAAATATTGATGTAAATGTCCATCTTGGGCAAAAAGTGAGACACAACATTGTGATTTCACCGCCATCCAAAGTTGATTCCTCTTATGCAATATTGTTGATAAATACTAATTTAGTAATGGATTGCATGATTGATTATGGTGCATATACTAACATCATGCCTCTTAAAACTTCATGAAACAATTGGATATGCAAGTTGCAAAGTCATTTTCTAAATGTTTTTCTATGGATTCTATAGAGGTTTTAGTCATAGGCATAATGAAATATGTGAACTTCAAATTAGTTGCATATCTAGAGGAATATAATATGAACATAATAGTGGTAGATATTTTACCATAATATGGTATGTTTCTATCGAGAAAGTGTTTTTCTACAATAAGTAGGACACTTAGATCGATTCCTCTTATGCCACGATCTTAATGAATGAGTAAGATGTGTGACTGGATAGATAACAAGAAGTCCCATATATGATTTAAGATGTTCTTGACTTGAACGAACATGTGTTGTATGTTGATAGAAATTTGTATAATTTTAGAGGCGAGATTGATATGTAAAGATTCACTCTCCATTTTCATTTCATGGTAAAAGTTTAACTACTACTAAATTGTTAATTTTTTTATCATAATTTGTTCCCCATTATTTTGTTGTCATCAAATCATAAAATAGTGTTTTGTTTTGAAAAAGCAAGGCCATGTATAGATATTGCACAAGATATAGATATCAATTCTCCAATAACTACATCTTTTCCTATTCATGGGTTTGATAACATTGGTAGAAAAGCTCTAGGTATATTATTATTACCTTTGTGCAGCTAAGACCCATTACCATTCCAACCCTAGTATACATAATGATAAGTGTTCTACTATATAACCTACTTCCAAGAAGACCTTGGATTCACACTATTGGTGTAGTCATGTCTACCTTACACCAATCTATTAAATTTGTTAATGATAATCAAGTAATTATAGTCAAGGATGACCTCGATTCCATTCACTATTATCAAATGGTTGAGGCGAGTCATTCTTCGAATCCTCCTACTTTTAAAAATTGTTGGTTTGAATAAATGTCTTGTGCCTAGCTAATCCTAGCAAGGGGGACTTATTCACATATTAAGTTTACTTAGGTCCTAGGTATCCTTCTAGACTTGTCTTAGTTGTCTATATAAGATCTTATCCTATCTTATCTCTTTGAATTTTTATCATGTTGGTTATCTTGTAACATAGGATTAAGACACATGCCACAATGCTATCTAATCATATCTCTCACCTTGACTTTATATACAAGGCGTCTCATGTATACTTTCATATTTAATCTTGTAATATTGTATCCAGCATCAAGCAAGATTTTTTTTTATCATTTTCTCTCTTGTGGAAGTTATTTTGGTTTGGTAGTTTTTTCCTGGGGTGTTGGGAGTTCACCATTAACTCTTACATGGTATCAAAGCTCCAATATTGTAGATTCCTTCTCAGATATGAGGGTGATTCATGCGTGATATTTTTTTGGTTGAAGTTTGGGGTGAAATGAACCTCACAATTGAGTATAAAAGGCCCAAAACCCTATTTTCATACAAAACACTTCATATTTGGGCAAAAAATTTGGGCCATTTTTGAAGTGTTTGAAAAAAATATTATAGTTTGTAGTCCATGTTGAACACATTGGATACTGAGAGGGGGGGTGAATTAGTATCTACAAAAACATAAACCCTTCTAGAACTTGAACTCTACAACACAATACTAACTTCTTAACCCAATCAAAACCCTTAAATTGATTTGCAACAAATAATGATATAGCAGTAAATTTAGCAATCTTTAGCAATGAAAGATATATCAAATCTATCCATAACTAGATCACTAACAATGAAAATGAAACAAGAAACACACATCCATAAGATGACACCAGAATTACATGGAAAACCTAATGAGGGAAAACCACGGTGAGAGTTAACTCGCAATATAAAGGCTCACTGCCAAAAAGGACTTGCAAACTAAGGTGTACTACCTTAGAGTAAGATACAAAGGGACTTTCCAGACTACTGTGTGATTCAAGTTAGCTAACTTCATTAAGTCTTGTTTTGAGTATGAAATTGTGATGTATCATTTATCACCATATCATCCACAGGGGAATGAATAGTTTGAATGCAATACAAGTTTGATGAAGGTTATTAATAGAATGATTGGTTAGAACAAAAACGCATGGGATTTAAGCTTAGACTTGCAATATGGGTAGATAGGATTAATCCCAAGAAGTACATTAGTAAATCACATTTTCATTTAGTATGTGGAGTTAAATTTTTTCCCATACCAACTTATTGCCTATTTATAAGTTTATACAAGAGGTAGTCGAAGAAACAATGATGCAATGAAATGTAGTATTAATCAACTAATTGAGCTTGATGAAAATAGAAGGAATGGTCAAAAACTTAATTTGAAGGAACAACAAATGAAATATTTGTTTGATAAGAGGGCAAGCCTAAGAAAAATTGAAGCTAGAGATATTACGTTGTTTTGAAATGGCAAGTTACATGATAAATAGAAACATGGGAAATTTGATCCCATGTGGCTGAGCCCCATGATCACTAAAAAATATTATAATGAGGAATCCTATTTCATCAAGAATATTAATGGAGAATTTTAGGAATTACTAGTGCATGGGCAACTCCTAAAGCATTATTTTTCACAAGCTTCGAATCCTCTTTTCCATGCATAGTTATTTTATTCTTGTGTTGTATTGTGCAACTATGATTGTTTGTTATCCATGGTGATATGTTTTTTATGTTATCCTATGTGTGTGTGGTTTGCATATAATACTTGTCTGAATTCTCACTGTGTCCCATTGGAATATGTGTCTTAGAACAAGAGCCACTATTGGAGCCTGCCTAATTTTTTGTTTTATTCCATGGTTAAATTACCAACCCAATTTATGAAAAGTGTCATTCTAACGTGTATCCCTTTGGTGTCAATAGAAAAAAGTTTGTGTGTCAAAGTTAGCCGATATCAATATTCTTGAGCCTGGAAAGTGTCATGTTTGGAGAAAAGGTTTGTTGAAATAATCCAATAAGGTCAATTTTTTTTGGTCTAAAAATAATAGCTTTTTATTTTTATAAAGTATTGTTAGATGACCATGTATGAACCTAAAAATTTATCTAGAGACATGGAATTACAAACTCATCTCATGGTGAAAATTTCAGCCAAAAATTATTGGTAGATAGTGAGATAATAAAGTTTCAAAATATCAAAATCCTTACAAAACTATTCAAAATAAATTTTGAAGCTTTAAACAAAGGATTTTTTCCATGAAATTTGTCAAAAGTAATGTAGAAATTTTCAAGAGTGTAGAGCACTCTGAAATCTTCAATTAAAAAAAGGTAGGTCAGTCAGGTACCCAAATAAAAAAGTTATGTCTTCCAAAAGTTATGCATATTTTTCAAAAGTACCTGTGAAGATAATAATAGATGCTAGAATTAAAAATTTGAAATGGTGTCTATTTTTGAATATTCTAAAATAATTTTGAAAAGGATAATATTAACTTGAAATATCATAGGGAAAAATCAACAAGATTTTTTTATTTTTCTATTTGTAGTGATTCTCAAGTTTGAGCACCAAATTTAGAGAAATTATATAATATAAAATCATTTTCATTTGTTAGAGTTGGGATTTTATAGAAAAATAAGCATTGTAAAGAAAAATATTTGAAGGTTGTATTTTTCTTCCCAAAATATAATAAATTATGTAATTATGTTCTAATGTGTATGTTATATCTAGTTTGCTTTGTGATGATGATATGAATACATGCTTATGAATTTGATTGTCCCCTATAATATATTGCATATTATTAGAAATAAGTAAATTCTCAAGAAGAGTAGAAAACTTCAATCTACACATCTTTTTAGGATTCAAAAGCTTGATTAGTTCATATTCAAGGAGTTTGGTCATTATTTTCAAGTAGCCTTTGGGGTATGTGATGCTTGTGAAGGATTACTGAGTAGAATCTTATTCAATAAATCAATAATGAGGGTTTATATTATTGTAAGACAATGATAGATTATTTCTAAACCCCATAGATTGAATTTAGGTATAATATCATATTGGAATAGGCTTTAGACTCTTTTACCCCGAGGAGAAAACATCAATCTTATATAGTATCCTTATCCATTCACATAAAGATAAAATAAAGAAGTACACTTAGATGTTGTACATTAGTTTATATATTTTTGATATGTTCATGCCTACCCAAAAAAGGTACAAGGATTTAATATTGTGAGATTATCTTCAAATCCTTACTATATTTGCATGAACCATTTATCTTCCTTTTTCACTATGTTAAACCCATTATTCAACATATATTTGGTGTTGTTATTAGGTTCACCCGTCTAGGTTTTGTAGAGCCTAAAATGTAGGAGAGATTCATACGTCTCTCATTCATTAGCCCATAATTTTATTTGTTTTGATAATATGGATTCTCAACCCCTTAGAGATAACTAATAGTAGTTTGAATAACCAACATACCTCCCTCATTAGTAGAAGACATTATGCCTTCAACACACATAGTTTGCATAGCGTATAAAGTAGCCCCTCGTTGAGGTAGAAATCACCCCTTTCTTTTGTAAAACCTTATTCTCAAGTTTGTTTGTACTTTTCCCAACATTTGATTCTTTCTCATACTCTTATTCACATACCTCTCTAGTAAATGGTTCTAATTACATGATTGTAGCTAGAGTTGATATGGGTTTTGTAATAGGTGGCCTAGACAACAAGTTTACAACTACATTTGTACTTCCCTTTTTATTGTTGATCACCTAATAAAATTATTATAGAAAATCCATCTATTTATATTTTTACACATAATGCACAATTTTTGAGCCTACAAATATTGTAAATGTCTACCTAATAATAACATAGAACAAACCACCAATAGTGCAATACTATGAAGTTTTTAGGGTTAGCATTTTACAGATGGAAGGTTGCTTTTTCAAAACAAAACACTATTTTATGGTTTGATGACAACAAAATAATGGGGAACAAATTATGTTAAAAAAATTAACAGTTTAGTAGTAGTTAAACTTTTACCTTGAAATGAAAATGGAGAGTGAATCTCTACAAATCAATCTTTCCTCTAAAATTATACAAATTTCTATCAACATACAACACATGTTTGTTCAAGTCAAGAACATCTTAAATCATATATGGGGCTCGTTGTTCTCTATCCAGTCTCACATCTCTCTCATTCATTGAGATCATGGCATAAGAGAAATCCATCTAAATATCCTACTTATGGTAGCAAAACACTTTCTTGATAGAAGCATACCATATTATGGTAAAATATCTACCACTGTTATGTTCATATTATATTCCTCTAGATATGCAACTAATTTGAAGTTCACATATTTCATTATGCCTATGACTAAAACCTCTCTAGAACCCATAGAAAAGCATTTAGAAAATGACTTTGCAACTTACATATCCAATTGTTTCATGACTTTAAGAGGCATGATGTTAGTATATGCACCAGAATCAATCATGCAATCCATTACTAAATTAGTATTTATCAACAATATTACATAAAAGGAATCAACTTTGGATGGGTGTTTACTCAATGTTAACCCCAAATACACTTTAGGCCTCTCAACATTATTTACCTTACTATTCAATCCTATGATTTGGTTGTCTCCCTTTTATCCAAATTGGATATCTTTACCACACCTAGCATGTGCTTTACCTTAATCGGTGTCAATCTTCAGAAAATAAGATTAAAAACTATCCTCTTGTTGTTCCTCATAACAAGCACCCCTCCATAATAATTGAGGCTCATTCAAAATTTAGTGAAGGGTGGATTATGATTGGGAGCCATAATAATAGATGTGCAAACAGTAGTTGCTCTCAAGCCAAAATCCCTTCCAAGCCTAACCACCTAGTTGCTCAAGTGCAACTTAGGGTGTCTTCAAACCCTTATAAAAAGGCGAAAGAGGTCACTTCTTGTAATGGAGAGCCTTCCACTAGACCACAATTCTCTAGAGCATCCCAATTGGCATCTATATTTTCCTCACAGTTAGAGAGACTTATTCATTCTCCCCCTTCTCTCGAGAGTATGTGTTGCTCTCACAGTCTGCCCAAGTGGCTGGAGAAGGGAGAGTATACATAAAAAAAAAGAGGCTATCAATCCCCAACATTTAGTTGGGGAGTTTTTCTAGAGAAGATTTTTTTGCAAAAACATTATTCCTCCCTTGAAGAGTCAAATAGTGAAGACATGCCTCTTGATTCTTGTCAATAAATTTTATTTCTTAGAATATTCAACGTTTCATTGACATGGACCCATAAAATATGTAGTGAGAGATGTTCATCATAAGTTTCTTGCTTTAAATGTTCTTTGCTTAAAAGGAGGTTAAGATTACTAGTTTTTCTCTTTTTGTTGCTTGTCGTATCATTTGGAAAGTTAGTTCATTTTTATTTTTTAAATCAAGATGTTGAACATGAAGGGGTTGTCACCTTTCTCTCTCTTAGGTGGCTTTAGCCTGTGGTAGATTAGCATTCAGACCTTACCAACAGGGTGATTAGGAATCTCTTATATATTAAAAATCATTTCTTCAATATTTATGCTTTTGTCGATGCTTAGAGATACCTTTATTATGGATGGAGTGTAATGGTATGAGTGTGTTAATAAAAACTCTTACCTTTTATCTCAAATTTGATAATTATTTAATGTCAAAATATTAATATAATAATAAACATAATATTCCTAAAATAACTGACACATCAAATTATGTTTCCTTATATTTAATAAATAAAATAATTCTAAAATAAAATCTTTTAAATAAATCAAATAGCTCCAAATCAATATATATTTCTTTTAAATAGATATGTATACTAATTTATTATTTGCTTATATTTCCTTTACAAATTTAAATGCCCTAACCTCTTACTAGACATGAAAGACAATTATCACATGTGTACAACTTCGCTTAAAATGCCACGGTTTGGTATGGAAGGAAATTAGGGTTACTCTCTTCAAGGAGGCGTTAAAAATTAGGGTTTTATGGTTTTTTCCCCTCTTTCATTTGTTGGCAACGTTTGCTTCATTAGTCGAAGCTCGTCTGAGACACAGAGGGATATCAAATTGTAAAGAAGAGACTTTTTAGGTAGAGAACATATATACATTGTTTTCTTCTTCTGATAAAAATGGCGCAGAGGGTGGGAGGGCTGTCTCAAAAGGAGGCAGATATTCAGATGATGCTCGCAGCCGATGTTCATCTCGGCACCAAAAACTGTGATTTTCAGATGGAGCGTTATGTCTTCAAGAGGCGTACTGATGGTAACTGCAACGACGTTAATTGCTTTTCTTTAGTCGGCTATTAATGTATTTTAGGGTTTCCTTGTTTTGTAAGGATTTATTTTATAAAGAACAAAAGTAGGCTGTTTGGCCCAAATTTTTTATGGGCTAACATTTGTTATTTGTGTTTTTTTTGCAATTAACTCGGTTTCTTTGCTCACAAATGTTATACGTGCTTAACAATATTGTCTGGATTCTTATTCAGATCCCTTATTATTCTCATCTAAACAATCTTGACTGTATTCCTATTTTATCCCCATTGTTGCATCATAAGGCAATATTGTCTAGTACATGACTTGTGGATATAGAAGATCCGTTCACACATTGAAACTCCTCCGTGCCAAATAGGTAGTTTAGATGAACATGCCTGTCATGAAAGGCTTAATGCATCATGGCCTTAGGTCTGCGGAGGCACTAGGAAAATTGCTAAGAGGGCGATCAGATATCCCTCATCAAAAGCCCAATGAATCATGGCCTTGGCTCTTCCCTCACCTTATAATGTAGTGACAAGAGGCTCAATAACTTAACATTCAAATGGGTATACCCAGAATAGGCAGCTGTCTATAATTGCCCATAAGACAATTTCCGCAAACAGAACTTGAGCCAGACTTAAGCTAAAATAACTACAGCAGATTGAGACATTCCTCATCATTTGTTTTTTGGAACTCCAAGATCTTCTTTTTGATTGCTTATATGAAACAACAATTTTTATATGTAGTCATGTCTACTGCTCGTGATAACTTAACTCTCAAGCGTTTATGTACTCAGATAGAAAGTTCTCTTTACTTAGGAACTTACTCATATGCTAATATTTACAAAGTTACAAACATAACTTGTGCAGCACCTAGCTAGAACATACTGCAAATGGCCAGTTAATTAATATTGGATCGAGACATACATCAATTGTTTATTGGAACTTTAAAATCTTCATTGCATTGCATACCAGCATGGGCCTTACCAAACATCAATGTTGAACCACAGTCTTGTCTATTGTTTGTGATACTTAAATTTTTTACATTACAGGCCACAGTTTGATTGAAATTGGAATCATCTGTGCCTAAAAGTAGCCTCTTGGTGGTTAACATGCTTCTCTTCGGTGCCTTGGTGGTTAGTGGATTCATTTCACTAGTTGGACTCTGGTTTGAATCCAATGAGCATATGAGAAGATGTTTAAGTATTGTTTTGTATCTTTGCCTTGTCTGCAGGTGATTGATAACAATTGGAATTGATTAAGTTTTAAACCTAGAAACTGTAGCACACTTGCCTTCATGCCAAATGCAAATTTAGAATGATCTCATTTTATTTATACTATAGCTTCTCTTGGTCCACATGCTATCTAACTGTCACTGCCAATATTTTTGATGTTTACTTTGACAACTTTTTTGTGTTGAATGCGTATCTAGCACTTATGCCCTTATACTAAAATCAATTAATAATGAAAATCCAAATAGTCTGTAGATACTAGATATGGAATATAAATTTTTATCCTATGCATCCTTTAACTGTGGGGTAGGTGGATTTTCTTTCTTACATTATAGATATTTCTAGCCACCCATTGTTGGGTTTCTAATTAAATGAAACTTTGCTTCTATGATTCTATCTGACTGGCCTTTTATTGACTGTCATTTCTAATTCTACTGGAAATGATTGAAGTGTTAAAAATTCTAAAGACTAATAAGGGGAATTTACTTCTCTAAAATATCTAGTTAGTTCTAGAATTTTTCTTCAGCACCAATATTTTTAGAAAGCCAAGATTAGTATCCATTTGATTACAGGAACTTGTGTGATACATCAGAAAAATCAACCAGTTATCAGTGTAACCGAGCTGTAACTGATTCATGCCTGATAAAAAATCAATATTAATTTCTTATTTTTTAGTGTTTTGAGTAATTACTAATTTTCAGCTCGTTTTGAGTGTATTTTGGGATCTTCCTTTTATCAAGATCATGATTTCTATAACTGGGTTTCAATGTCATGTTACCTTCCTCAGGCATGGTCGCTTTAGTTGAAATAATTGTGGCAAAGACAGATTATCTATAGTCAATAAGTTGCTTCCATATAGAATCAAAAGATGTAGTATTCCTCTGACAAGAAAGGTTGTATAGTTTTGTGTTCACATGGATGATAGCATGAGTGGTTGCATCTTTTTCAGGTATTATCAGTGGACTCACCATACTTCATTAACATATTGCTGCCTTTTCAAGCTATTCTTAAATCAAGATTGTAGTGTTTCAAACCGGCAAAGAGGCCATTATGTTTGCAGGAACAAACCCTATTTTCCATTACTTCATTACGAGACCTGAACTCCCCCAGAAACCAAGACCATCTATGAGAACCTTTCTGTCTAGACTCTATTTGCAGTGTTAGTAAATGCTATGAACTGCACTTTACCTTAAAGAATCAACAACAATTTATGCTTTCCTTCCCATTTTTGAGCTACTTGTTATTTTATAATCTTTTGTTTTGAAAGCAGACCACCATAAAATTATAGATTAGCACATGATTGCTGAGGTGCTTACCATTTCTGAAAGATTTCTAGGATTCACTCTACTTATCGAGATATAAAATCTGCATCTGTAACTTGTAAGGGCACCCTTTTAACAATTTCCCAGATGGAGCTTTTACAGAGTGGTACCATGCGGCTGCCTAAATTAAGTATGCTGCTTAACTTTTAGCGGCACAGGTGGTAGGATACAAATATCTGATTGAGCATAAATGATAATGTAATCTTCTACTATAATGGTGGAGCTGCTATAGTTTAGGAATTAGAATTTCAGCTGTGGATAAATAGGGGGGCTGAATTATGCAGCTGCTGCTCAATGAAAAATCTGTCACATGGCTGCACGTATTTCCTTCACTCCTTTTTTTTGCACATATATTTTTTAATTTATGTGGTTATCTTTTTTACAAGTTTACATCTGCTTAAGATAAGCACAATAATGAAAAAATCATAGGACCATTAGCACCAAAAAACACTCCTAAAAAAATTGAGTAGTAGCTGCTAACTAAAATTAGCTAGTCAGCTGCCTGCATCAAACCTCTCTGCTACTCTCTACTTATTTAACCTTTTAGTCTTCCTATGAATATGCTTTGCAATTTTAATTTCTGATCTTATTCTTTTGAGGAAAAATCTGGGGGCGGTATGTCCTTCTTGATCTGGAAGGTTAATTAGAGATTGCAGGATTGAGGACTTTCCTAGATCTTAATCCTTGTTCTAAATGACTTGTGGACCTTACTATAATATCTGTTTTGCCAGTTTTATTAAATAATTTGGTAAATTCCCCTTGTGAGTTGGCTACTTTTTAGATGCTATGAGCAAGGGTTATCTCTTTCCAGAGTCCTGCCCTGAAATGTGCCATACACAGCAAGCTGGATATGGTATTTTACTCAATTTCATTGCTATATCATGTCTTCTCAGGATTCAAAACTGGGGCTCTGCTTGGAAAGCTCCAATAGATCTATTCCATTGGTTCTACCTCTGAAGCTGTAATCCCCATCAGCTTGAACTTGCCAGTGGCAATACATGTATTCTTAGATCTCATAGATCTTCTAGGTCAAGAGGGTTCTATTGCTGTGAATGGGAAATTGTTTTTTGTACTGAATTAATTTCTTGAATTTTTTGATTATAAATTGGCATTTTTTGTTGCTGTAGTGTATAGTTTCTGCATATTCAATTTTCCAAGTGTATGATAAACACATTTTTGTTCTCTTTGCATTCATTTTCTTTTCAAAAAAGCATTAGTATTTGCAGGCAACCAATAGTGATATTTATGGACTTCTCTTTGTTTTTTTTAATTTTATCACATGATTAATTACGTGGAGAGGTGTAATTACAATGTCAGCAAGGGATGAACTGTAAGGCATGAGTGTGTTAACAAAAAACCCTTATCTATGCTAGTTTACATGGCACTAAAATAAATGTATTCTTAGGACTGCAATATGTGTTCTGGAAATTTACGGTGCAATCACCCGAAATGAGTTGTTCAACTTTGTGATTGTGTCACAATACAATTCATACATCTAAGTTATACTTTGGGTCACAAGCAGTCATAATCATTATGTGGTATTAAAGTATTAAGACAATCTAATGTATGTGTTATTCAACTTTTGGGGTGTAGTCATAAGGAAACTTAATCATTATATTCTAATGTGTTGTTCAAGGATTAGGTAAGCCATTTTTGTGTTTCTCTTTCTGCAGGGATTTTCATCATAAACTTAGGCAAAACATGGGAAAAGCTCCAGCTTGCTGCAAGGGTCATTGTTGCAATTGAACACCCACAAGATATCATTGTTCAATCTGCAAGGCCTTATGGACAAAGAGCTGTTCTGAAGTTCGCTCAGTATACTGGAGCACATGCAATTGCAGGCAGACATACTCCAGGAACGTTTACAAATCAGCTGCAGACTTCATTTAATGAGCCTCGTCTTTTAATTCTCACTGATCCAAGGACTGACCATCAGGTGAGAGGCAATTCCTTTTTTATTCTACAGAAGCTTGATGATTATTTTGAAGATTAATTCTTTGTGCAACCAGGAGAATATGAGCTTAATTCAAGCCATTCTTGATTCTTTGATATTTTAACAGCCTATAAGGGAAGCAGCACTAGGGAATATCCCTACTATTGCATTCTGTGACACTGATTCACCAATGAAGCACGTTGATATTGGGATACCTGCCAACAATAAGGGTAAACACAGCATTGGTTGCCTATTTTGGATGCTGGCAAGAATGGTTTTACAGATGCGAGGTACCATCCTCCCTGGTCACAAGTGGGATATCATGGTAAGTCTTTTGCTGTTGCAAGTAATTACCCTTTTCTGCTAAGTAAGATTAAATTCTTGTATTTCTGATTTTTACTCATAATTTGTTATTTTGCAGGTTGATTTATTCTTTTACAGAGAGCCAGAGGAAGCTAAGGAGCATGATGAAGAAGAGGCTCCTGTTCCTGAATATGCTGCTGACTATAATGCATCTGCAATTGGTCTTACGGGAGAACAATGGGGTACTGAAGTTGTAGATACTCAATGGGGTGCCCCTGAAGCTGGTGCAATTCCTGTAGGTGTACCTGCAATTGCTGCAGCTGACTGGACTGGTGCCCCTGGTGCCCCTGGTGAGTGATTTATCTTTTTCAACAGTTTACCTTGTTAGTATTAAGCTTTGGAGTAAGAGTCCATCTGTACCTGTGAACTTATTTTATCTCTTTTATAAATCCTATTTCAACATAATATTTTGAGTAGTTCATCATGTTGATATACTAAAAATTGCTGCTATAAGGTTTGCAGTTAAATGGTTCCAATAACTGATTGTTTCCATAATGCAGTTCCTATTGCTGGAGAAGGATGGGACACGGCGCCTGCACCATTGCCTACAGCAGCAGTGTGGGATGCTGCAACAACTCCAAGTATGCCCAGTGTCCCAGTTCCCAACTGGGAAGCTGGTACCCAACCTAACTGGGCTCCTGAACCTCAGTAGAATCTTGATTAGGTTCTGGTAGTTAGAGTGAATGATTTCTGTTTTCTGGGTTCCTGAAATTTAGCAGGTTTTGTAGGACAGAGGAATTAATGGCAGAATGAATATTTTGCTGGATCAAGCTCTTCACTATAGGTGGAATAACTACTAGCTTTTAATTACAGCTTACTTTCAATGTACCATTTATGTTGGCACATGAACAATTTTTGTACTATTTTGTAGCTTTTGAAGTGTCAGTATCACTGATTTTACTACCGGTTTTGTGATACCATGTGAGAAATATGTAAGCTTTCAATTTTGTTTCAAAAAGATTCATAATTTTTCAAAATTTTAGAAGACTAAAATTTTAGTACTGAGGATTCTGAGCAATTTTGTGCCAAAAGTCGCGAGTTTCTCATGTATTGGTGTCTCCAACCATCTATTTAAGAGTGTAAGCGTTGATTTACTTCAATCAGCCAGTGGGAGCTTGGACATAATCAGAATAGAGAAAATCAGAATTGGCATTAACAAAAGAAACTAGACAAATAAATTATGAAGAGGGACAACTGTTTTGATTAACAAGTTCATAAAAAAGTTTGACCATTTTATAATATACCAAATACAAGAATTGTCAAATACCAGATGAACATTAAACTGGTTACTGCAAGGCGAGAGTATTCTAGACACAACTGATGAATTTCTTTCATCTTGTGCATCTGGGGACGAGGGTTTTTTCTATCTGAAGGCTGGCCTTAAATATCTGCTCTCAAAGGTGAATCTGCTTTATCTGCTGCTTGTGGATTACTTCACCTCCTACAATTTGCTGGGTTTGTTGGAAGGAGTCCTTTTTTCTGGCAGTTTGTAATGACATTTTGAGTTTCTGGGTTGTTGTCTTTACGAACACTTGCTTCCCTCTGGAACAGAGACATCTTCTGCCCCGGGGAGAATTCAAACCTGCATATTTGACTGGGACTCCTATATTATTGAGATACTTTTTCTATCTTGGGCCATTCTTTGCAAATTATTT
>VDFB02313475.1:0-11787 GCA_007258455.2 Sequoia sempervirens | reverse complement strand
GACTTAATGAATAAGGAGCAACTGGCACTAATATTTAAATTATAAAAACTTCCAATCATTTCCCCTCATAACCAACACATTCTCAACAATGTGGCAGCTAGCATTAGTTCCCAACATCACAACTAATAATAATCTATAGCGTATAATATTTTTCAACAGAACTCCAAGACTTCCTTACACATGGTAGCAGCCAACATTTTTATGCTTAGAAATTATAATAAATATGATGACTAGAATGTTAAGCATTGTGTTTTCTTAAGACTCTCCAAGAATACTTCCAAAAGGTTATGATATCCCTTTTTAGCATGTTGTGATCCTTGTTGAGGATTAGTAATTCTCCATAGTGTTGTGACTAAGTAAGCCCATCAAATCCCCTTCCACTTCAACGCTAGTTTCTTATATTAGTTATAATGCCTCTTTGTAGGGTACAATATCCTCACATAATTCAATAAGTATATATGGTTGGGTATTGAAGAAGCAATGACCTAGTTTGATGCTTTCTCAACCACTAATAATCCTTCATCCATATTGTACAAATCATTCTTCGAAATATATTCATGATCTCATAGCTAGAAATATAGAAAATCAAATACCTATTGAAGAAAGGCTATCAATGATGTCAAAGGAGATATGATCAGAGGTGACATTATCTTTCAGGAGTTTTACTATCATACCTATCTATGTTGGTAATTGTACAGTCATATCATTTTGAGTTGCAGAAGCATATATTGCTAGCTATATTGATAAAAGAAGTTAGGTACCTATGTTCCGGAAGTATGTTGTGTAGAATCAATTGTATCACTCTTGGATATCAGGAGATATGTGTGAATTGTACTGAATGTAGTATGCTTGCAATATCATGCATTCACCTATTCACTATGATAGAAGTAACCCAAAATTTTGTACTAGAATGGTTCAATCAATTTCTCTGTGCAGAGTGTTTTCTCTGGCAATACAGTTATTCTTTGTATTCTCTATTGGGTGTGAGTTGTTGCTTTGTGGTTTGAGAGGAGAGTATGTCTACACATATTCTATCATATTCTAGTGTTTCTAGAAGATATGTTCAACATGCAAAAAGATTGAAGTGACAAAAGGCTCTATGTGCTTGTTTGTCAACCAATTGATGTTCGAGAACTATGCGGTAACAGGTAGTGGCATGAGACATTCGAAGTTAGCATGTGGTGTTAAGATAGGACCTAGTTAAGGCTCATGTGGAAGCACACAACATCATGTTCTTTTGGCAACAACAAATTTAAGTTAAGACCGACCTATTAATTACATGTTTCATGCAATTTGAATTTAGGTCCACCTTTTTTCATCCTAGTTATTTGTGGATCCCTGGCTGACATGGAAGAGAATTAATGCAATGTCATGTATATATTCCTAAATTTCATAGATGCACAATGTGAGGTATAATTAGAAGTGAAGTGTAAATTGAAGAGAAGGTGGTGAATAGACAAAGAGACGATTGTACAAGATAATGTTCAATATAAGTTGTATTTCAAGTGTATGCAATTATCAAAAGATCACAAGGACTATGGAAGAGAGTCTGAAGCCACTTCAAAAAGTGTATGAGATGTTTCGGCTACACTGAAGATCCGCAAGCTTTATCTATGATAATCTGATAGGACTGGTGTTCTACTTGTATTGATCTGTGTTGGGGATTGGCGTCTCCAATAGGTTGGTGCCTATAGATACAATTGGGGATTGGTGTCTTTAGTAGGTTGGTGCTTACTTCATATTGTAAAATTCACTTGTTATATACCTGCTTTGTGAGGATGGATTTAGACAGTAGATCCAAGCAGTTATTCTCACTATGATTTTTCCCATCTTGGGTTTCCACATATATCTGGTATTCTCTTGTGCGAATGTGTGCTCATGCTCTTGCTTGATTAGTAGTAGAGAAGATTCAAATATTCTAATATGTGTGATTGAATTAAGTTTTAAATAGATTTGATCTATTGATTTGCCACCCCCCACCCCCCTCTCAGTAGATTGTGTGCCCTTCAATTGGTATCAAGGCCAAGTTCCTTTGAAGAAGCCTAACAACTTAAGGTAGTTCCAAGATGGCACACTCAATGGCTCAAGAAGGATTGTCTACAAATAAAGCACCACTCTTTGATGGATCCAATTATGCCTTCTGGAAAGATAGAATGGAAGCATACTTGATGGCTCTAGGTCTTAAAATTTGGATGTCAATTATAGAAGGATATGAGATTCTTGAAAACCCTCCTAGGGATCAAACCAAAAAGAAGGCTTGTGAAAATAATGCTAAGGCAAAGAATGCTATTTTATGTGGATTTTCTAACTCTGCATTTGTGAAGGTGATACAATGCAAGACAATGAAGGAAGTATGGGAAAAATTGCATGCCATATATGAAGGTGATGACAAAGTCAAAGAGGCAAAGCTTCAAACTCATAGATCTCAGTTTGAAAATCTAAGAATGAAGGAAGAAGTAAACATTGCCACATTCTTACTCCAGGTTGATGAGGTTGTCAACTCTATCAGAGGTCTTGGTGAGGAATTGAAAGAAAGCATGGTTGTGAATTTAAGGTACTCAGCTCTCTTACTAGAAGGTTTGACTCTAAAGTTTCTGCTATTAAAGAAGCTAAAGATCTAAATGTATTGAAAATGATTGAATTACATGGAATCTTGACTACTTCTGAAATGAGATTTGAAAGTGAGAATTCTATAAGGAAAGAGGCGGCATTCAAAGTATCTAAGAAGCAAGTTGATCCAGATTTTGATATTGGATCAGATCTAAGGGAACCAAATTTTGTCAGAAAACTGTTGAGAATTTCTGGAAATTCTAAAGGTAAGTTACCTTTCAAATTTTTTAATTGTGGTGAAGTAGGACATTTTGTGGCTAAGTGTCCTTACAAGGACTCTAACAAAGTTGAGCAAAATTATGGAAAGAAGTCTTCAGTAAAGGGAAATAAATTTCATAGGAATCAAAAGAGTTTCCTTGGTAATGAAGAAGGTTACTCAACTGATGAAGAAGATCAAGACATCTCCAGAGATGAGAAAAAAAGGTTGTGTTCATGGCTATGGAAACCATTGAAGAAGATGCAGAAAAGGATTCCAAAAACAATGAAGATGAAGTAGATGTTGTGGAAGAGTTGTTTGTGTTGGTAAAGAGATTAAGAGACCAAAGAAGAGAATTGCAGAGGAAGTGAAGGCTAAATACAATGTATCTTTGAATCTAGAAAAAGTAGAGAAGGTGATCATTGATTTGAAGACTCGGGGAGAAGAAGCAAAAAGAGTTGAAGAAGTTCTAACTGAAAGATTATTGTCAAAGGATAAGGACTACGAAAATCTTGAAGCGGAGATTGTGTCACTAAGGAAAGATCTTGACAAAGTAAATCATTAGCTTGATGAAGTTTGGGAAGAGCACTGAAATCTTGGAACAAATTATTGATAGCAAAAGGGCTTTGCATATCAAAACCGATATTGGGTTTGTGGATGGACAAAAGGACAAGATGACAGAACAACCTATGAAACCTGCTAAGAAGAATCTGGAAGAAGCTAGTTCTGAAAGTACAAAGTCTAAACAAAGTATTGCAATCAATGACTACAAAATGCAAAATAATGGGTTCATCGAAGTAGAAAGGAAGAGTAGAAGATTCAGAAGACAAGCCTCAAAAGGACAATGGTACAATACCAAGTTCAATCTTTCTTCTTCTGGTTATTGTTTTAATTGTAATCATTTTGGTCATAAGGTTGTGCATTGTAGAAGAGTTTCAGTAATAAGAAATAAAATTTTCAGTAGTAATGCATTTGCACCTCTCTACAATTTCAATACCATTTGTCACAAGTGCAACAATTTTGGACTTATTGCTAAAAATTGCAAAAGCAATATTGTCAGTCCTCTACCAGAAACAAGAAGAGAGTTGGCTTTGGCATAGACGGTTGGAACACATCAATTTTGATGATATTGTAAAGATTAGCTCAAGAAGAATGGTCTGAGACATGCCAAAGATTAAGAAGCCTCAATCTACCAGCTACAAACCATGTCATGAGAGAAAACAGACAAAGACCAGATTTCCCGCCAAGGAGTATTCTAGAACAAAGCCATTGGATTGTATCATGGTTAAGCAAGAAACAAGATTTAGTTTCTTTATCTACTGCAAAAGTAGAATACATGGTGATAGTCTCATGTTGCACTTAGGTGCTATGGATGAAACAAAACATGAAGGAGATGAAGATTGAGTTTGATAAACCTATTTCTATTCTTTATGATAATTCCAGTGCCATGAACATTTCAAAGAATCAGGTAATGCACACAAGGACAAAACACATTGCAATCAATTATCATTTTCTACGAGAGAAGGTTGCAGAGAAGGAGGTGAAGTTGGAGTATGTTGAAACTAAGGAGCAAGTACCGGATATTTTCACAAAACTGCTTCCTAAGGAGACTTTTAAATTTCTCCAACAAAAGCTCGGAGTTGTTGCTCCCTCCTCTTGAATCAAGAGGGAGTACAGGTTGAGGGAGAGCCTAGTCTCCTTACCACAAGAAGGTTGGGTGGTCTTGTAGAATATTTCCAAAAGCAACACGTGGCATGGACTCAAGGGGAGTCAATTTGGGAAACAAGTTTTCGGATTATGCAGAGTGTCGGTAATGCAAAAGGGAGTAATGGGTGTCGGATGTTGACCTTTTCCATTGATATCAAAAGGGGGGAAATGGAACTAAAAATGTTATATCCTCTAAGGGGAGTAATGGGAACTTGGTAAGGAGAAGACACGGATTTGTCTTTGTGTGTGGCCAACATTTTGCTATTTTCCATCAATGACAAAGGGGGAGATTGTTGAACAAAGGTTGTTATTGATTTCAAAGGAGAAATAGTCAGAGGTGGCACTATCTTTTCAGGAGTTGTACTATCATACCTATCTATGTTGGTAATTGTAAGTTATTATATCATTTTGAGTTGCAGAAGTATATATTGCTAGCTATATTGATAAAAGAAGTTGAGTGTTTGCATTCCAAAAGTGTGTTTTGTAGAATCAATTGTATCACTCTTGGCTATCAAAAGATATGTGTGAATCATACTAACTATAGTATTCTTGCAATATCATGCATTCATATATTCACTATGATAGAAGTAATCCAAAAGTCTATATTGGAATGGTTTAGTCAGTTTCTCTATGTAGAATGTTTTCTTTGGCAGTACAATTATGCTATGTATTCTCTATTGGGTGTGAGTTGTTGCTTTGCAGTTTGAGAGGAGAGTATGTCTACACGTGTTCTATCATATTCTAGTGTTTCCAAAAGATATGTTCAACATGCAAAAATATCGAAGTGATAGAAGGCTCTTTGTGCTTATCTATCAACCAATTGTTGTTTGAGAAATGTGCAATAATGGCTAGTA
The DNA here is from genome assembly GCA_007258455.2 of Sequoia sempervirens. Taxonomy (NCBI): domain Eukaryota; kingdom Viridiplantae; phylum Streptophyta; class Pinopsida; order Cupressales; family Cupressaceae; genus Sequoia; species Sequoia sempervirens. The sequence continues at coordinate 6,420 of VDFB02313475.1, read as the reverse complement.
GTGTGTGCCATTCAAAGTTAGCATGTGGTGTTAAGGTAGGACCTGGTTAATGTTCATGTGGAAGCACACGACATCATGTTCTTTTGGCGGCAACAAATTTGAGTTAGGACCGACTTGTTACATGTTTCATACAATTAGAATTTAGGTCCACCTTTTGTCGTCTTGGTTATTTGCATATCCTTGGCTAACATGGAAGAGAATTAATGTGATGTCATGTATATATTCCTCAGTTGCACAAATGCACAATGTAAAGTATAATTAAGTGAAGTATAAATTGAAGAGAAGGTGGTGAATATACAAAGAGACGATTATGCAAGCTAGTGTTCAATGTGAGTTATGTTTCCAGTTTGTGCCATTATCAAAAGATCATAAGGAATGTGAAAGAGAGCCTGAAGCCAGTTTAGAAAGTATATGAGATGTTTGGGCTACATTGAATATCCACAAGATTTATCTACTAAATCCAATAGGGCTGGTGTTCTACTTCTTGCACTGATTTGTGTTGGGGATTGGTGTCTCTATTAGGTTGGTGCCTACAGATACAATTGGGGATTGGTGTCTCCAATAGGTTGGTGCCTACTTCATATTATAAAATTCACTTGCTCTATTCCTACTTTGTGAGGTTGGATTTGGATAGTAGATCCAAGCATCTATTATCATCATGTCTTTTTCCATCTTGGGTTTCCACATATATCTAGTGTTCTCTTGTGTAATGTATGAACTTAGTGTTGTGTGATTAGTAGTAGTGAAGATTCAAGTATTCTAATATGTGTGATTGAGTTAAGAGTTTTAAATAGATTTGATCTACTGATTCACCACCACCCCTCTGTAGATTGTGTGCCCTTCAATACCTAGATAAGCTCATGAACCAATTATTTATTTGCTTTGCAAATATTTTGGAAAATCCCTGTAATCACCTATTTAAGTTCCTTTGTAAATCCTATATGAATTCACCAAGAATCAACTAGGTGGGTTTTTGTCCATGAAATTAATTGCCAAAAGGGTTTTCGTCTTCCAGCTAAAGACTAAACCAAGTACAACCTCTCCAAACTAGTGTTTGTAAATGAAAATCCAAGAATGCCCTCTTTTCTCCAAAAAAAAATCCTTTTATAAACACTTTTAGGGCAACTAAAATAATTTCTTTTTTATTTCACTTTTCCCCTCAATATTAAAAATAAAGCAACTTTTCAAACTCTTTTAATATGGTATTAATTTTAATCAATTTTTTAATATTTCTTCTTCCACATTAGTCATTTTCTTGAACTTAATATTAAAATATCACCTTGAGAGGCTTTTTAATTTAAGAATAACATGTATTTGTTGGACTTTATTTATACAATAAAGTTATTTGAAGCAACTTAATATTAAATTATTGTGATTACTCAAGAATAGGACATGATAGTCCTCCCTTCCTAGAGATTGCTTGTCCTCAAACAATACTAAACATGTATGCCAATATCAAGATACCAGTTGAACCTAAAGATCACTCCACCACATTTACACTGGTCTACTATGATATAACTAAAAATTGCAAACTCGTCATTCTTTGTTATACTACGTAACAACCCACCAATCATATAAATGTCGATTCCCAAACTTTTGTATCATATATAAATTGAAGATGAAAGGATGAGCATATCTCATCAATTCACCATCATAAATTATCCATCTCAAAATCAATAGTGTTGGAAAATATCTAATTTGTTTCTCTTGGACGTTGGAATTGAGTGATGCTCATCAGTCACCTACAATCGATCACACATGCCTTCTCAAAATAAACTTTATTATTGAAGTTTTCAATTGTCCTCCCCAACAAAAAAAATGTAAACTAGCTTGAATACATGCTAAAAACAACTGAGGATGGTTGTGAATTACCTACATTGACTACCAAATGTGATCAATGTTGGTTGACATAGCTATCATTTTCAACAGCAACAACTTACCAACATTTTCTACTAATTCTATGAAGTCAAATTGAGCATAATTACTAATGTTCAATATTGAAAACCATAACTCACAAATCTATTTTTTTGGATAACATTTGTAGAACCAAAAATTTCTCCCCTTTTATTCACCAACTGAAAATTTATCCATTCCATGACCAAAATACTTGCCAATCCACTTGTGTGCATGCAAAGTGTTAGTTATCATATTTGTAATAACTCTAACAGCCCTCTCCTTAGTAACAAATGCACCACACAGTTGGATAAGTTATTATTTGAATAACATTCCTCTGAATTTTTAGAGGTACAACTCCATTGTATGATAAAATTCTAATTTGAAAGTGGGTATACTTTTAACCAGAAAGTAGGAAAAGTAGACAAATATAACAAAACCTTAATAAAGAAATCTAATAACGACATTTTAGAAATTTAAGCACACATGTATATGCTATAGATTTGGTTCTAAAGTAGTTAATAGCACACAAACCAATTTATTATTCAAAACCAAAATCATCAATATTTCGAAATTGATAATTACTACTGCAAGAACATTAGAATCCCAAAATAGTTACCATTCACAAAGGAAAAGACAACACAAATCCATAGCAGCACACAAATTCTAAGATTCTTTATTTTAGAATATCTAAAATCACAGATCTCATAGGCTTACCCCTCTAAAATGTATTTTCATAACTTATATATCTCAAAAATGTAACTGAAATGTTTCTTGGAATACAAAGAGATTTTCCCACTCTTGGAAAACTTAAATTGCATATATAAAAAGAAAGAAATGCTAAATGTTGGGTTGGGACAACACATCATCTACATCTATGGTTTCTTTGTCTTTCTGAGGAGATTGGGGCATTATAGTGTTGCTCTTGGACTTAAACGTCTGAAATGCTTTGACAACTAAGCCTAGCTCATTATGCCTGGTAATAATCATAGTGTCAATCCTTAATCTCCATAAGGCTTTTTTACCCCCTATTTGCTTTGTCGTAGTCTTGTGGGATTCCAAATGACCCAATCCTTGTATCAAGGTTGTATTGATGGCACCTAACTTCTCCATGTTGTTGATGCAAAAGGATGACAGGTTGAGAAGTTCCTTTATTTTAGCCTTAAATTGGTCTATGCAAGCCTAAGCTTCTGTGATCTGTGGGCTTGACTGATCTCCCAAATTAACAGACAAAAATTGTTTTGAATTTCAGTCTCAATTTTCTCGCATTCCCTTAACAACTTGGTTTGTTCTTGGACATTCTACCTTAGAGCGACAATCTTCCATTCAATGCTCTTCTTCCATATAATGTACCTATTATCATTAGCATTAGCTATAATTTTCTCTGCCATCAAGCTTGTCCACTCCCAAGTCTATCATTTCTTTCAAATGTCTCTCCACCTTTAACCAATTAACTTCTTGAGATTTTGAGTTTGTGATATCATCATTAACCTCCTTCTTTCTAACTTCTAAGTTGTTAGCTTCTTCAATAAATTTCATAGCCTTGTTTGAAATCTCTCTAGCCCAATCTTCTAAGGTTTTCCAATAGCACTTATGTTTTCTAACATTTTCTATAACTGCCTTCCCACTAATTGAACTTGGGTCGAATGATGAATCGATTTTCCCCATTGGTTGAGTATAAGTATCGATAATGGATTTCAAACAAGAAGTCAGAAGCTTTAATTGGTGTTTGAGTTCTACCTTTGACTTTTTATCCTTCTCAATTCTTCCTACCAACCTTGTTGATACTTGAAAATTGTGTACATCACTTTCTCATGAAGATGACCCCAAATTTGCTTTGGTGATATCGAAGTCTTGCGTTATTGCTTCACCAACACTCTTCTGGGCGGAAGGATGAGCAATCTAACCATACATACCCCCAAAGGTAGAATCAGTCATCAACCTTGAAATAGTTTTCAATTTCTTAGGTTGAGGAGTCCTTTGCAACAAGCTTGAAACGATATCATCAATTCAAATATTCAATTCCACAACCTTCATCTTCTCTAACAATGTTTGTTGTAACTGAAGTGTAGATTTTTGGCTCTCTAAGACTTTCTAGTACTTCTAGGGTTTTTCACCTAAAAGGAGAAAGAAAGGGCCAAAGAATCTAGCTAGTTCATTCAAATTAGGAAATGTGTGATGTAATTAGGACTAAATGGAATGATATGAATGCAACTAAACTATGAAATTGAGAGATTATGGATGCAAAACCTAAGATTAATGCAATGTTTGAAAACACAATGATGTTTGCAAGAGACTTTTAAAGATGAACAAAAATGTGCTTTAAATTGAACATAAGGCTAAATCTCTGAGCAAGTGCACCTGGGTAGCTGAAGAAGTCTAAAAAATAATCTGGAAATCTGACAAACGCTGTTTTTGGGCTGATTGGGACTCATTCACCACCTTGGGCGAATCAGTCCCAGGTTAGGGCATTTTTGCATAGAAGTTGTTTCCTGTCAACTGGATGTCTAGATTTGCATTTGACTAAAAATGGCATCTCAAGAGGGACTCATTCGCCATGCATGGTGAATTAGTCCACTTTCAATTTTTTGCAACTTCAAATCTTTGTTCTGCACCTTGACACCTCTCCAACAATTTCTGACGGAAACCTAAGTCGAGATCTCATAAAATTCCTGCAAAAACAATTTAAAATTGTTTGTCTAATGCGGGGTTTGCTTTGGTCAAACCCCAAGTTGGGTAATCAAACCTCAAATGAATAAAAATCTGCATAAAACCCTAGCCTTAGATGTGTTAAAGACTAGGAAAATCTTAAGTATGTCAAAAACCCTATTCTATTGTGCAAGAATAAGACATGCAAATATGATTTGAATGATGCAAGATCTCAATGCTAGAAATCTCACATGTCAAAAATAGAGATAAAATAGCATGCAAATGGAATGTGAATGAAATAGACACCTTAATCTAAAGATAGAGAAGCAATGGAAGATGGAATCACTTTGAAAACAAGTCTTTAGGTGTGATTTGATGGCTGGTTGCATCTCCTCAACCTAGATTTCTCCATTATTCATCATAGGCATCCATCAACAACTCTTTGCAATGTTGAACTTTGATCCAAGAAGTGAGCCTCAAGACCTGCAAAAACCCTAGTTTGCTACCCTAAAACTTCAACTTTACTCATAAAACTTGTTGTAGAAGACTTGACTTTAGAAATTGCTTTTGTGAAATGACTAAAAGATGTGAAAAATGAATAAAAATAAGTATTTATAAGCAACAACACCTAATTCTCTCGTTATTTAGACCTAAGAGGCCGACATTCACCAGAAATTTAAGTTGAATTAATTAGATTCCCGCTCAAAATTGAATTTTCCCTCAAAAGGGACTCATTCGTCACCCTTGGCGAATGGGTCCCACCAGAGGGGACTAATTCACCCAAGGTGGTGAATGGGTCCAACTACTAATTTTTAAAGGTGGGTTTTCGGGATATGAAAGAGTTGAGTGTTGTTTGTCGGGTTTTAAGTGATTTCTTAGGTGAAACGGGCCTCTAGATCAAAAATAATGGGCCTTAGGGGCCTAGAAATGTTGTTTTGAAGAATAAATAGTGTAAAGATATTCAAAAGTGGGTCCAATTAGACGTGAAATTGTCTCTTTTCTCAAGAGGGTCCAATTTTCTACGTCACATTTAGGCCCCACTTTAGCGCCCATATGACTATGTGCATATGTAAGCTAAAGGACTCTAAACAGTGCACTTTATAAAAGGGTACTCATTCAAAAGACGAGAACGAAGCCCCCAATGGAGTTGTCTGCAAAACCACAACATTAGGAACCGCATCCTACAACACACATTCGTTAATTGTCCAAAAATCCTTTTATCTACTTCCTAGGAATCCAATTCAAGGGTAGATGTATGCCCCCCCTTGATTCTGCTTGCTTTACGTAGGTGGAATCAAGGTAGCAATCTAGCCACATTGAATAATAAAATCATACCGTAGGGCATTTCCAAGTACCATGCCACATAACGATAGACAAATGATGATTGCGGGTGCGAAATCATGATTCCAACGTATTAAACGGCGTCGAAAACGGATTACCCTAGCTCTCGTTATGTTGATTTGAAGAGCAGATACCTTATTAATTCATGAGAGAAAATAAACCTATTTTAATGCATGAGTAAAAAGAAATGAAAATGGATTAAAAGAGGTAAAAAGGAGTAATTTGTCACTTACTATTCACTTTACCTTCTTGTAGCTTGATAGTGACGAGTGAGAGGAGAAAATGCTTAGTAGACGGGATTATAGGCCATCACGACTGGATATGCTAGGAGAGCAGGTGGCGCACAACGATCTGTATTATGAGGTGAGTTGATTCTGCAACTGTCGCATTGTGATTTTGTAATAATTGAATGATTTTTAATGCATGGATAGGGTAATTTAGGGTCTTGGAAAAAAAGTTCGCAAAGCATCCCCTTTTTTCGCAAAGTGTCCCATTTGTTCGCAAAGTGTCCTTTTTGTTTGCAAAGTGTCATTTCTT
>VDFB02313473.1:0-33497 GCA_007258455.2 Sequoia sempervirens | reverse complement strand
ATTGGTTGTTGTTTTATGACGTTGGTTGGTGGTGCTATTTGCCACCTTGATTTGGTTCCTTTTTTTCTTTTTAGCTGTAACCATGGGATCGGGGACCTTTCCCTACTTAACTAATCAAAAAAATCCTGTGTTTATTTAAACCAAGGTCATTGTTTCCTTCATATCCTTGTTGCTTCATCAAGAGGAACCCTTTTGGATACTGTTCAATTGGCAACCGCTTAGGTTCTACGTCCTCCTCTTCTTTATCTAGCCATGTATAAATGTGGTCATCCAAAGATTATTTGGCTAACTCCCCCCATTTAGTGAAGGTGGTAGGGGGATTGTGGGTGATAACCTTAGGATGCATGGGATGTGGCTTGTCATAAAACTTTGGTGATTTAGGTAATTTCCAATGCAAAAGAGACTCTTCATGTTGTATTCTCCACATCCTTTGTCTTGAATCTGGACTTTGGGTTTGGAAGGTGGGGTGAATGGAGTGAATAATTTGACGAGGTTAGATGGATCAAGGTAGTGGGATAAGGTGGAAGATGAGGCCTCTCGATTTATGGGCACTTGGTGTTCAACAATTCCTTTTAGGTTTGTGCAATACTGAAAAGGATCGAGATCACCATGAATAGTAATCTCAGTGCCATTATATGGAAACTTGAGGCATTGGTGGTATGTGCATGGCATGGCTTTCATAGCATGAATCCAAGGGCAGCCAAGGAGAAGGTTGTAGTGTAAATCTAGATCTAAGACATGAAAAACTATATTTTGCATCATTGGACCAACTTTTATGGGAAGTGAAATTACTCCCTCAGACGAACGTTCAGCATCATCATAGGCTTTGATAACAATTTTCTCAATTTGATGTATGCAATTCTCAGAGTATCCCAATGCTTTTACCAATTTTAGAAAGAAAATATTCAAACATGCTTCATCGTCTACAGGACTCATCTAATCTTATGTTTATTGACGTAGACTTCTAGGTGTAGGGGATCATTATGATTGAATTTTTGTGTGGAAAAGTCTTGTTCAGAGAAGGTGACATGGTGTGGCATATCTAGGTATCCAACTAGGGCCTGAAATTCATTGACATCTAGATTAGCGGGTATAGATACTACTTGCAAGGATTTATCAAGGATACCTCTATGTTGAGGGGATATGTGAAGGAGTTCTAGGATAGAAATTTGTGTGGGAGTCTTCCCTAGTTGCTCTAGGAGGTTGTACTGGCCTTTTGGTTTTGGATTGGGAGTTCCTACAAGAGTTACCTTGGCTCTACAAGTGGTGATAGCACACTCTGAACTTTTCTTATTTATGGTAATGGTGGAAACACGATCATCAAAGGTTTATATATTGTGGATAATAACGTTGTAATCATGTGCAACATGAGTATAATTGGCATTATTGTTATTCCCTGAACTGGAGGATTTTCCTTTGTCATGATCTTGTAAGGGAGTTTTAAATATGGTATGATCAGCATTTGTCTTGCCTTGTTAATTGTCCACTGAAATGATTCCTTGTTCAAAGAGGTCTTGAATGACATTTTTGAGTGTCCAACATGAATATTTTTTATGTCCCTTTCCACGGTGATATTCACAATATTCATTTTCCTTCAACCAATCAGGTTTGATCAATGAGGGTTCATAGTTTTTGATGTCTAGCAACTAGATAACATTGGATTGTAAGAGTGTGTAGTGCCCCTCCATTGTGGCCTTTCTGGATATTGGTGTAAGTATTTATTTGTGCTTCGTTGTTTACGATGTCATTGAATTGTGTGGTAAACATAATGACTCTGTTTAACGAGTTAACTAAATTAACTTTGGTTGAGAAGGTAATCTAAATTAAAGTTGGGAAATTTTGAAATAACAAGTAAATAAATTGGTTTTGAGAAACATAAAGGATTTGGATTAATAAATAATTAAATTAAAATTGCTTTGTTAAAAGTAATGTTTTGGTATTAAATAATTGGATTAAATTATCATGATAAAAAGTGTTATTTTAAAATTATATTTTAATTGGCAATTTATCATTTGGGAGGATAATTTGTGTAAGTACAAAAAAATAAAAATAAATATATTTTGTTTTTGTGTAATTATTATTAATAAATAAATAAATATTACACTATTAATAAATAAGATTGTCTTTAATAAAGATATTGCAAATTATTTTTATTTTATTTTATTTAAAGATTATATATATTAAGAAAATAAAATAAAATAAATGAATATGTGAATTAAGTAATAAAGTGAAGTAAAAGAGGAAAGCTAGTTGAATAATTTTTATGCATAGAGGAAGAATAGTCAAAAATGAATGGTAGTAAGGTGAATAAATTTGCACGTTGTACACTTGTCCTCTAACATGGAAACTTATCTTAACACCCGTCAATTACATTTGCTTGAAGTTTCTCAAGTCTTTTACTTTTCAGACATCTGAGAGTCATTTTTTTTTTTTTCTGGATGGATTAATGTTACGCCATGCCAGTAGTGGGAAGAGTAGTAAATAAGGGGAGAAACAATAGAAACTTATGTTTTCTGATCTGGTTTATTCCTTAAATGTCATCTTTCTTTTATAATAATTTAGTGTTTATGTTGCTTAGGAATTAAGCCCCACCCCTGTTTGAAAAGGATGTTTGTAAAACAAATATAAAGTAAAAAGGGAAAGCCTTGCCTTCCACGTAATCTCCTTAGTTCATTCTTTTCATATAACTAAGGTAACTCCCCCCTCCTTTTTTGCCTAAAGAAAAGAATAAAAGTAAGATTTAAAATTATTACCATAAAATCTTTGAAGTGGGCCCAACCCAATCTTTTAGTAATTTATAAAGAAGAAAGTTAGTAAAATCCTAATAAGCCAATATCTTAGAAAGAGGTTAAGATTTATTACGTTACTAAAATTAGTTAAATTAATAGTATGTTAGTAATTATTAATTTCTTAATTTTTTTTTTGGGTTTAAGATTAATCTTTTTTTTATGATTATGGAAATGTGTTTTTAGATTGGATTGTAATAATTTTATTTTATTTTTGAGAAGTGATAATTATTTAATTAATTTATTCATTTATCCTAGTAGTATAGTCCATGAGAACATAGTATAGTTGGTTGCATTAACTAGACTTCACCTTCTAACAAGATTAGGAGAATGTGAAGCATCGCAAGTTAGTGATTGAGAAGTTGATTAAAACACAATTATGATGAAAGTATTTAGGGTAATAAATAAACTACTTCTATAATTTATTAAATCATTTCTTAAATGTTATACAAGAAATAATTATCTTTAGCAATTCGGATAGTAATGTTTAGCAGAACCTAATAAAGAAAGAAACACTTACGAAGTGTATAAAAGAGAACAATAGTGGTTATGTTTAAACGTGGATGTTTATATTACGTTTTCTTGGCACCAAAGATGGATTGGTTTTATATGCGGTGTTTTGTAATGATTGATATGTTGGTTAAGACAATAGTGATTTATGTAATTCTCTAACAATGGTCCACTCTAATAGTTACAAGGATTTATATATATGTATATGTATAGGTATATGTAGATGTATATGTATATGTGTATGTATATGTGTATAAATATACATGTGTATTGTGATTATAATTATAGATTAAGTTGTTGTGTATAAAGGTGTTGTTAGAACTGTAAAATTTTGAAAATTTTATAGTTGTTTGTACCCATAAGTTTGCTAAGAAGTCCATACCATGAGTACAAGAATCCGCTTTGCATAACATATTTTCCCATATTTTGCCATGTGGTCCCATAGAATTCACCTGTCCCTAAGCATTTGAATGTATAAACCATATCGGCGTAACATGATACAGGTCTCACCGATCCATAAAGCATTTCATACTAATGTGTGTCTTTTGCAGTATATCGGCAAGAGACCAGGATTGTCTTACCGATAAAATTTCATTTGGTAATACACGTTGGGCAGACATAATTCATAGTCTCAGCAAAAGAAAGATCCTATCGGCAAGACAGTATGCATCGTGGCGAGTCATATCGAGCCTATTGGTGTCTTACCGATTGAAAACATAGAGACATATCGGTGAGACAAGATTCGTCAGTGTAATGTCCCGGGGCATTCATTTGGTCTCACTGATAAAGCAAGAGTGGATTCTGTCATTGTCATCGGGATGAAGTCAGGGAGTCTTGTCAACCCCCTATGTCACATCGACGGGATTACATTGGTAATGACTTAGCAATATGTTCATAGGGAATATTCATCGGTGAGACAGGCTTCGTCGGAGAGAGCTAGGAAGGTCACACTAGGTGTTTTTCCATCGGCAGGAGAATTGTTATGTCTCAGCGATCAGAAAATATCTACCGAAGGAAATTTCTCAATAAGACACGAAGTAATCTGTGGAGCATTTTCCCAACTCAAAATGTTACAACGATAGGCTTCATCAGCGAGAGTTACAGCGATATACATAAGACCGAAAGGATAACTGTCGGTGAGACTCAGAACATCGATGAGACTGCAGGACACCAAAGCTATATATAGTTTGTGGTAGTCAGAGAGACTTGAAGTGTCAGGGAAACTACAGGATGTCTTGGCAGATGTTTTAAATGAATGTTGGTAAAAGCCATAATAGATAGGTCGCCCAAGATTTGAAAATGTCTCACTAACAATATTATATGATGTGATAGTGAGAGTTTTGAAAAAAGACCTGCAACACTCGTGTTTTAGCTAAAACATTAATGGCACGACAGAGTACAATAAGGAAAATTCAATTGGAAACATTAGTGTGGAATTGATAGCGGAGGAAGCAAAGGGGTGAATGAAGAACCAGGGCATTCTTTCAGTCTAAAGGTTTCAAGCGAAATATAGTAAGTTTTTTGTGCCTTAGTTCTTGTAATTTTTTACTTCTGTAACTTTTGAGGAATGAAATCCTCCAGCTCAGGAAAATTGAAAGGTAGAAAATATGGTGAAAGCAATTAGTCTAAAGGGAAGAAATAGAAAACTGAAATAGAGCATGAGGGCACTGAATGAAAGTTAAATCAAGATCTCATTGACCAATTACCTAGCTCTGGACCTAAAGCCAGATGATCTGCACAACTTAGGGTAGAAATAGATAAATTGGATGACTGGATGACAAGTGTAAACTCATAGGAGATATTTGGACTTCAATAAGAGGTTATGAATTGTTTAGCTTTCATTACTATCAGAGAAATCATTTTGAACCAATATGTAACCCATGGAAGCTTAATCTGGGAAAGCTAGTTTTCCCTAATGTATTTGTCAATGAAGAATTGGTAAGATTGTTAGCCGCCCATTATAATTCGAAACTCAAAGCTATATGTGACCTATCTGAGAAACCACTAATACACATATCAGAACATGCAATAGGTGAGGTTTTCAATTTGGAAGGGTTTTGTAATGAGAAAATCATATGTGAAGAATTAGAAAGGGAATTTGTGAGGATGGACACAATTTATAAGGGTTGGAGGCTGCCACTCCACAAAATTAGACAAGGTGGCAAACCAATTCCTCTAGAGGATAGTGATGGACCCCCTTTCCATGTTGATCTTTTTGAACCCTATATGAAGTATACTTATTTCTCGGTAGGCCAAGTATTGGGAATGGAAGTCCTTGAATATATGTCAATTGTGCCTATGATAATTTCAGCAGATATCAAGTATCACAATTCTAGACCATTTGATTATGCCTCATACATTTTTAAGGGGCTTGATTCTGGGTTGATGGAAATAAAGGGCAGAGTCTCTATCTTACATCTTAGGCATTACTCATTGTTGATGCACATAGTGTTGTATTTTGGACAAGAGTTAGGGTTGTGGCCTCAGGAGATGAGAATTTCCCAATTTGACAAGGAAGGCACAACATTACCTGTTCAATTATGGACGGTTGTCTAGGACAGTAGGTTTGCTAACTCTAGTTTTGTACACTTTGAGGATTTTTTTGTGAAGACATTGTACAAATTGTATAATCATCCATGTGATTATTCTTTATCTGAAGAGATAAAGAGGTTTCTCAGGCCTAAGGACTTCAATGGGACAATTAGTCACAACTGGGGGGATTGGTATTGCTTGGAGGATGCTACCATGATTAGGGTTTATGGATTTGAAGATGCCCCATTCATTTTGCCTAAAACAGTCCCATATAGGATTGCATACTTGGAAATCGTTAGACAGATGGACTTAGTGTTATGAATTTGAGCTCCTTTGGAAAGCAGGCTTTTATGTCCAGTACACTGTGCTTCGGTGATTTTACTATATTAGCCAAGGAAGGGTACAATTTGATCCTTGATAAGTTACTGCAATACAATATGAAAAGAGGACCCCCTAGAAAGAATTTTGATCCAAAAGGGTACATCAATTCTGCTAAAATGAAGATAAACTTTGGAGGATATCAACATGTGCCCTATCAATTTGATGATATGATCTGGAACCTGGAGGCTGAAGAAGCAGAAATAGTGGTCGAGAAATATAATCAAGGGTTGCAGGATAAAGAGTTGTTATCTTCTGGGGAGGAGGCATTTGAGGATAATGTGCCACAAGACCAACCAAATAAGATGTCAAGATTGAGAACTCAACATTACACTTGCTCTACCAAGGAATTGAGTGTTGAAGAGAATGTAGATGTGGATGCAAGGCATGTAGAGTACAAATTGTTTATAGCGGATGATGAATTTGTAAACTCTCCAGAGTTTAAGGCGTTTCTGTACAAACAAAAAGGAAAAGAAATAAGAGAAAAGGTTGACAATATCACACTAAGTAATGAAGAACAATTATTGAATGACCTAAAGGTGTGTGCGGACAGAGAGATGGCAAGTATGACCCCTGAAAAGGGAAGGAAAATGTTGGAAAGTGTTGGTGTTATGTTTTTCTAGGGTTGGATCTCAATTCTACACTAGTTTTTGATAGTTTTTTGAAAGATAGTAATGCTACACACATGCTCAACCCAGAAAAGGTGATAGAAGTATATGCAGGGTTGAAATACAATCCAGATGAAGGGTCATTAATGATTTGGGATTTATATCCACCTCACAAGAAATCAGTTGTCATTGATACTGAGAAAGCATTCGGGCATGTTATGAATTTAAATATTGGAGAGGATGATCATGTGGTAACTGCAGAAATTGGAATCAATGTAGCAAAATTAAACAAAGCTCAAATTCATATGTTAATCAAGGAGAGAGAAATGTACAAAATGAATAATGAGAGGATGTTGAGAGAAAATGACCGCCTGAAAGATTTTTTAGGTGTCACAATGAAATCAACCAAGCTGCTCACTCATGGTGAAAGTTCACAAGAAAAAGATCATTGGGAAGGATCGAGTGCTTACTCTCAAGGGAAATATGATACACTTGTAGCAATGATTAAGAAAAGACAAGCCAGTCTAGCAACTTGGTTAAATAAGCTCTGGGGAACACACTCACATAACTTTGTTGCATTGCAAGAACATGAAAGAATGGATGGTAGGATTTTGGAGAAGTTTCAAGAAATAAACCAGAGGGATGTTTCTGATAATGTAGCAATTGAGGCTGCAAATCATTTTGTGAATAAACATCGAGACTTATTTGAAGAATTGCCAGGTGATGTGCAGGGATTGATAAATACCACCAGAAAAGGATTGACTGCATTCTTTGATGATAAAGGAGGATTAAAAGAAATGATTAAGTGGAAAAGTGAAAGTGAATCGATACTGCAAGAAATTCTGAAGATAGCTACAGTGAAAGATACAACATTGGATGAGGCGTGGGAACAAAATGAAAAGATGGTAAGAATGGAGATCACGATCCCGAATGCATTAGGAGATGCAAATACGAATGAGCGTCGGGATTACTTGGACCACTTATCAAAGATTCATTTATGGCTTAACAAAGCTTAATTATCTTTTAATCTATTTTTGTTTTAACATATGACATTTCTGAAAGGATGTGTCCTTTCAAGTAGTTGATGTATAAATATCCGTTTTGGTAGCGAAATAGGATAGAGGATATAGAAGAAAGATACAGTAGATTACAATTTTTTACAAATATGAGACTATGATGCATGTTTAAAACTATGGAGATATCAATGAAAATCATTTGATGTGGTGGCGTATTTCTAGTATCAGTTGTTTGTTGCGTTAATTGTAAGTACTACTGAAGTTGTCTCCAAGGTTGATTTTTTTTGGTTATTTAAATTGATATAACAAGTTTATATTCAGTTTATCGGTGTACACTTGATGTATCTATATGGTTGATTAATTGGTTCTTTCAAGAAAATATTAAATCCTTTTAGTTGATCATAGTAATTAGGGAATCTCATTTGGATCATTAAGAAGAACTTGGTAGTCATATTCTTGCATGTTTATACAAGTTATAAACTCAAATATATGCCAAACAATTAGAGTACTTGCCAGAAAGAAGTTACTCATTTTAGATTTCTTTTTGACTCCGCATACCCAATAAGGCACTAGTCTCCACATTTTCATTATTTTAGTTTCACTCATTATTCATATTTGTTAAACTAAATATATTAGGTTTTAGTTTTGATATTGCTATACAATCTATACCAAATCAAATTTTATCCACTCCCATTTGCCATTGTGGGTAAAATACTTTAAAAGAAATAAGCATAAGTCAAGTCTGCCTCATTCATATAGGTATACCCGCTAGGTCTAGCAGCACCTGAAGAGAAGAAGGTTTAAACCATTTTGACCTTGTCTGTTACCCTGAAATGTATCAAGAGATTAGAAACCTCTTGAGGTATTTTACCTATGTTTTTGAGAGCTAACAGGTGCATTGAGTTATTTATAAGAGTATGACATTAATAGGGAAATGTATATAAAACACGTTTATGTAATTGCTTTAATTATTTAAATGATTTCTTAACGAGTGAAAAGATAAAGTATCATGATTATCATTTCAACTATGTTAGTTTAATGTCATTGTTGTGCTTGTGTTAGTAAAAGTGGATTTTTGTTAGGGTTTACCTTAGATGTCGTTATTTGTGACATATATGGCCTCAAAATTTGAGTAAATAAATTGATAAGTTGTTTAACTTAAATAATTTCGATCTATTGATGGATGACTTAGCATTTTTAAATGTGGAAATGATGTCTTTATTTCATATTGTGAGAGTGAACTTTCATGGTTGTTGTGATTGCTTGTTCGTGATGGATTAATGGATATTCTAGATGGTTCTATCTTGACATGACTTCCTCTTGAGTTGGATTTATTTTGAGAAGATTCGATATGTGAACTTGGTTATTATCAATTATTATTATTATTCATTGAATGATTTTGTACATTTAAAGGTTGTAAATGTTTCCATTTTGGTGCTTCTATTTCTTCTTCTTTTGTTATTTTGAGTTGAAGAGATTTTATTCATGGAGTTCGCATTGAAATTTGGTTGGGAATCCATAATGTTTCATCTACCCTCAGTGGGAGTTTGTGAATTTTGGTATTTTAGGCTTCCAGAGGCAATGGAAAATCTTGATTTATATTGATTTTCCATGGTTGGACCTTTGTGATTCATTGATCCTATTTCTGATTTTGAGTTCTTGTGGGTGGTACCTCCTTTTTTCATGTTTCAATGATATCAAATGGGTTTGCAAGATGGTTCTTACCTCACATATTGTGTGCTATGTACACCTTGATTTGTATGTGAGATGAGGTACACCCCTTGCGTGTTTTGGTTTGGTACTCGTAGGGAGTGGCTCTTCATGGGGATCCGACGCACAAAGGGGTTGATAGGGTAACCCATGGAAGAGTTTCCTAAAAAAGTGATAATATAATTAATGAACTAGTAGGTTTGGGTAGATAAACACTAAACAAGATTAATTAAGAGTCTCACCCATACCGTTAGTGTTTTCACAAGCTAAGGATGGGATGAGAAGACCTAGCTGGTAAGATCACTGCCTTGTCCTCACAAAAGGTAAGTAGTCCCGCATGAGTCACCCTATGGAGTGTTCGCCTTGAGATAGGCAACCTGGATAACCATAGATGGAGGTGGTACCTTGTGATAGGTTGCCTGGCTAATCCATGTAAGGCCATGTGATGACACTCTCCTACAGTGGTCATTTCTTTTCCCTTGTTTGGTTGCCTCTAGGAGTGTTGTTTGAATTGTTGATGTTGTTGAGGCAATTGGTTCTTGGTGATTGTTGTTGAAGCCTCCAAGTTCTATCTTTTAGTGTTGCACACATGCCTCATGGAAAATTGATTGATGTTAATGAAAGGTTCCCTTGATATTTATTATTGGTTGATGTTGTGATTTCATTTGAAGGCTTTGAATCCTATTGTTGTTGGCACCTCTTTTGGTTATTTAGTGTTGACCTATAATATTGGCATTTGGTTTTGTTGGGCTGTCCATTACTTTATCTTAGTAATGTGTTGATGATGTGAGATGTAGACTTGTGTTGTTGTTGCTCTTGTCGCAGAGTCTCATTTTCCATTGTTCGCCTGATTGTATGGGTGTGAGTTTTTCTTTTCATCTCCTAGCATGACGGGTGGGTATTCGGACCCACGTGGTCGAGTGGAATGTGCTATGCACCCCATTGGGTCCCCAATCTGAATTCATGTTGATGCTATGATCCAGGACTCTTCATTAGTTCTATTGTACCATGTTCAATTATGTAACATTCTTGCAATTGATGTATCTTTTCCTCTACACGATAGGATGCATATGTACTCTTGAAGTAATGTAATGTACTCCTAAAGTGATGTAATGTACTCCTAAAATGACTGTAATGTATTATTTTATCTTTGTAAACCTTATGTGGTAACCGTTATCTGATGTGTTGTATTTGTGGAAATATTCTCCACAATTGTCTTATTAAACTATTAATAAAATGTTGTATCTTTTTCATCTCTTTGATCATGGATGGTTGTATGTTATCTTTATGTAATCTTGATTTGTTTGTTATCATTATGGTTTTAGTTTAGGATTTTGTGATGTCATCTCGTGTACCCTAGAGGACGTAATGGTCTTTGTAATTTTACAATTGTCTTATATGTAATATATGTTCATGTTCATCTTATGTATTGTTCTACTTTCAAAAAAAAAAGTGATAATTTGTTGTTCCTGTTGTCCTTTGGGGTTTGCACGTTCGGGCGTCACGGAGTGTCTTTAGGATTGATTCAATAGGTTCACCCAATAGGGTGTATGTTCTCTTAGCATGTGGGGGACCTCTATGTTGTTGGTTGTTTTGGATTGTGTTCAATGTTTGACCTTGACCTTATGTTTGGGAATTTGATGTGTTCAATGTGTTTGATGTGGAAGGACCTGTGAGATGAATGGTAGGACCTTTTTTTATCACTTTAGCATTGAAAACTCCATCATTAGTGATATTCTTGTTTCGGGACCAATATTTACCTTTGTCATTTTTGGGATTTGGGGTCTCTTTGTGTACTTTGACTAGTCACTTTGCGACACAACCCTTTTCAATAAGGACACCTTTCTCAAGGATTTCATCAAAATTTGTGCAACATTGGATTTGGAGACCACTCATCGTTTCCACATTAAGATTTTCCACAAACATGGTGACTAGTTGTTTCTCAAGGATGTGACAAGGAAACTTGCTAGCTATACTTCACCATCTTTGGTAAAATGAGGTAAGTGACTCTCCTTCTTCTTGCTTAGTGGTGCATAATGTTGTGAGGGTTACATCACTTTCAATGTTAAAGGAAAAGTGATTAATGAATTTATCAACCAATTCCCCCCATGTTCTAATCCCTGGAGGAAGATGTGTGAACCAATCTAGGGCCAGCCCCATTAGACTTAATGGGAATAGTCTCATCAAATAGGTAGGATAATATGTGATTTATATACATGTCGTATTAAATTCTCGTATGTGTTCTATTGGATCTCCTTTCCCTTTTTACTTGGGTAAAGTTGGTGTCGTGAAGTGAGGGGGAAAGGGAAGAGTATATAGATTTCTGTCAAATGAATAGGGGCACAATTCCTCCATGGAATATTTTTTCTTGTTGGTCCCCAATTGCATGTTTTTCATTTGTTGTTGGATGGCTTGTATTTGTTGCATCAAGGTCTCTGCAAGGGATGGTGTTGTGTTGATTTTATTTTGCATTATGATGTTAGTGTTGAGGTCATATGTTGGACTTGGATTTGGATTGGCATTTTTTAGCATGGGACCTTGGTTACCTTGTTGATGTATAAATGTTGCATTGGTATCAGTCTAGTTTGGAGTGAAATTGGAATTTAGATTTGTTCCAAAATTCATGTTGGTATTTGGTATGGCATTTTGAAATTGCGGTGTGGGTCCTTGATTTTTACTTTGGATTTGGAAAGTTGGACCTTGATTTGTATTTTAGAGAGATGATGTATGTCCTTGATTGGTGTTTGGAAATGTAGGCCCTGGTTGGTGTTTGAGAATGATGGATTAGGTCCTTGAGTGGTATTTTAATTTAGCATTTTTTGTGGACAATATGAATTCTCCTAGATGTGTTTGGTTGGTTTTGATTTGATGGGTAGTGTTTTGAATTTGAAATGTAGGACCTTGATTTGTGCTTTGAAATATGGGTGTAGGACCTTGAGACATAGGACCTTGGTTGGTATTTTGAAAAAGAGGATTTGTGAAGGTCTTACCCATGGAATTTGATGAGCTACCAAATATAAATTTTTGTGCTTGTGTTGTTTTATGAATTATCTTGTTTCTAAATGTGGGGATATTATGGATATGTGTGGTAGTGGTTTTCATGTATGTTGTTGTCCCAAGTGGCATAATAGACATTTTTTTTGAAGATGACATCCCTAATGCGAATGGGTTTTGAGTATCTCCCAAAATTGTGGAGACATCAAAGCCTTGAGGGAGTTTAGCACCCTTTTTGGCTAGTGCATAAAACTATCTATTAGGATTAGCACCAACAAGCTCATCAACAAGGTGTAAAATCCTTGGATCTTGGTAAGCTCTTTCAATCTCTTCAAGAGTCAATTTCTTGTTGAATGCATCTAAGCCGAGATTGTCAAGTGGGTCGATTGGGTCTCTTTGTGGTGTGGATTGATTTGAATTTGTTCCAAAGTTGGTGTCATGATGTAGACTATAAAAGGGGTCATTTGAAGAATCCATGTCCTTTCTTTTAGTTCGTGACCTTGTTTCAACCATGTAAGACTTGCAAGTTTGGAGGGTAATGCAAGGTGAGATGAAACTACACAATGTTTTTGTGATTTTTCAGGTATAAGGATGAAAGGTGATCATGCAAGGGTAATGACCTTAAGACCAAAGGATGGGATTAAATGAAGCTAAATGAAACTAATGTATGGAAAATGGTACCAAAGGGATACTAATTAATGATCAAGGATAATGATATGGGGGTTAGGTAATGCTAAATCAATGACCAAAGGATAAGATGCAACTAAGTATAAGATGAGGTTAAGCTATATTTTTATGTTTTTTGGGATATAAGGATGCAAGGTGAAAATTAAATCTAAGTCCAAGACTAAGGATTGAGGGGATTATAATGATGTTGTGAGCAAGGGATATGGTATGAAGTTAAATGATACTAGCAAGATGACACTAAGGATATGGACCTCAATATTTAAGAAAAAGGATGGAAACCAAGCTATTGTAGGTCCAAGATAACAAACCCAAATGTCATTGACCTTTGTAATGACCAAGATGATGGTTTTGACAAGGTGAGTCTAAACTAGAACACAAATTTGAGACTCAAGTTTTGACCAAGATGATAATGACAAAGGTTAATAAATTAAAAGATGAAGGTCAATGACAAGTTGGATAAGTAACCATGGACTATCCAAAGGCTTGATAATCTTCCTATTTTTGAAATCTAGAAGGTATGTGCAACCTAAAACCTAAGATTAATTATGCAAGAAAAAGGTGACCTAAAGTACTATACAAACCTAAATGAGGATGATGGCATAGAATAGTAAAACCCTGCAAGCCTAAGGTGCAAGTGAAAATTTCACTATCAAAATGAATGGATTAGTTTTCGACAAGGATTTTTTGAAATTGTGGTTCTTAGGTAATTGTGGTAGTGTCTTTCTCAAATGTGGGTTTCTAATGATCATTTGCAGTGTATTATAGTAGTTGTGGCTCTATTTTAAGCAGTTGTAGTGCAGGATATCAATTACATATTTCTACTGAATAGTTGCAACACATAATGTAGTTGCAGGTCTATTTTGATCAATTGTTGTTCATAGAGTGTTTTTTTTGAAAATTGATGTTTTTCTGATGGACTTTTGACTGGTTTTGATGAGATTTTGTGAAATGAAATTTGGAAAACACGAAAAATAGTCAAAAAAACACTTGTTTGGTCTGACTTTGAGTGTGAATTTTTTATTTCAATGTGAATAAAGACACTCATAGACAATGCATAACCTAGGCTGGAAAAGATACTACCTGTTGGATCCTTGCATGGATTGCTTCAAACACCTAAACAAAGTAAACAGCTAGAGATCTTGTTGGCATGGGCTCCCCCTTACATGGCACGGGCTCACCAAAATCTCTTACCCTCTAAGATTTGAAAACCTTGAGGGATTCCCTATATCTACAATGAATGGTGGAATGTAGGGCAACTTCAGAACGACCATCCTTGCACCAATAAGTAAAAGGGTTTTTTGGCCACTAAAATAATTGGTTCTTAGTTTTTGTTTCAAGGAAATATCGATGCCTATGTGTGAGTCAATATTAGCTAAATTAAGAGGCCTCCTAGTCCCTTCCAAAGAAAGGATTTTGATGTGGCATGCAGACACTAGGGGTGGCACTTGTCTACATAGGACATCCTCACCAGGTGATCGAAGACTTTCCCTGCAATCACAACAATTTATATAGTAGACTAAAATAGTGTCACTTGGGTCGTTCCCTCTCACAAGACGAGAGGAAAGCCCTCTAAAGGTAAAAAAAGTGAGAAATTACATTATTTCTTATCTCTCAAATTGCACAAAGTGCAAGGAGACAGAATACATAACGCCTTTGTCTCACACTCACAAGGGGTTCATTTTAAAAAGAAAATCCCAAATCAAAATGTGTGGGTGGTTATACAAATACCAAAGGAATGCTTTTGATTCTCAAGATCGCCAAGTGGCACGAGAGAATAGAATACGCATCCAAAGGGGAAGTGAAAACCACAAGACATAGTAGACACACATTAATTTTAATACCGCTTATGATTTCAAACAAACACTTGGATTCCTTTTAGACCAATGACATGTGATGCAAGTTCATTTTAGATCCCATGAGTGAAATATGCATTTTGTTGTTTATTTTAACCTTTATGAATGAAAATGCATGTTCATTTTAACCTTTATGAGTGTGATGCAAGTTTTTAGTTGAAAGAAAGCAAACAAAATTGATTAACTTAAATGCAAAGGTATGTAAGCTCGATTGTTTCAAAAGAAATAGTTTGTAAAACTCCTCAAGTTTAATGCCACACGTTGAAAATAGAAAGTTAGCAAACCAAAAACCCAATTTTAAAGAAAACCCAAAAATGAAAAACTAAAATAAAACTAAAAACTAAAAAGCTATACCTAAATAGGAAATTGTGTTGTTTGGGTTCACAGTTGTGTCACTATAATGCATTGTTCGGGCCTACATTTGTGTTGTTTTTCATATTTGAAAGGCCATGATCAGTTGCATCAATCCCCTTCGCAGTTGTGTTGATATTTCAAATTTTGGATTCCCTCTTTCACTTGCATCACTTCCCTTCATAGTTGTGTCATTATTTTGAATTTTAGAAACACACCTTCAGTTGCGTCATTGTGCTTTGCAGTTGTGGATCATAACCTATTACATAGCAAAAATGAAAAACAAAACACAGATTTTTTGCAAAAGTTTGTCCATTTCACATCGGGTTCACCAATGTAAGATAGGAAAATTCAAATAGCATAGATTATGTGACAACCACAACACTATCTAAGCTAAAATCTCAATCAAAAACAAGAGAGAACAAACAAATATGAGGAATAAAATGAAAGCATTCAAACAAAAGTGTAGACACCGAAAAAGTCATGATTGATACTATGCATCTGATTCTAATCAACTAACACTGTTTCCTCCTAAATCACTTCAAATTCATCAATTAACTAAATAATCAGCCTTATTTAGTTAAAATTCAGCAATTTTAGCTATTAATCAAATAATTAAATTTATTGGATTAATTCACCCTTCTAACTAATTATTCATCCCATTTAATTAAATCCCCTTTTAATCCTCCCATTTGATTAAAATCAATCACATCAAATGTCACAATCTCCTAATTCACTCCAATTAATTAATTTTGGATTAATTAAATCCTAAATCAGCTTTCTAATCATCATTATTAATTCCTCCAACTTTTAACTATTCAAGATTTAAATCAACCCATGTTCAACTAACTAGGTTGCACATGAAAATAATTTCAATTAATTATTTAATTCATCTATTTTCCCTCACCAAGGAATATTCCTCTCAACAACCTCTCATTCAATTTCCCTCCAAAGGTTTTCAAAAACCTATCACATCCTCTTACATTTGCAATAAATTCTTTTACATCTTCTCAAATATCAAACAATTTCATTCAATTCCTCTTACACCATTTTCAAATTCTCAACCAATTTTATTTATTTCTCTTTCATCCTCCTCCACTCACACATTTCCCAAAATGTGCTCCACCCTCATCCAATAGAATTGTGACACTTGGCACATTCTCATTGATTCTCAATTTATCCCACATTCACCATTTTCATCCATTCTTCAACCCTTGGCTTCTATAAATAGAGGTATCATTTTCATAATATGGATAAAAAACTTCATGCATTATCATTATAGTCATTTGAGTTCATAGCAATCACCATTTTCATGTTATTTTTGAGTTCATGTTCACTACTTAGCATCAACATCAAAGGGGCACCAATTCCCCTATGGGATTGAGATTTGGTTAATTTAGTTGATTACATATTTCATGTTTTCATCTTGTTCTTCCAAAAATTTCATAGGGAACATTAGATTTAAGCTTTCTAACATGTTTGAATTTATTTTTTGTTGATCTCTTGTTAGCTTGTGCAGGTTTGGTGTTCATATTTTGGTGCTAGAAAGAGGGCTAACCATCTTAATCTCTTGATTTTTACTTGAATTTTCTATTTTTTGCAGACATAGGATCGCAACACTACCTTTGTATAATTGCGAGCCTGCAGAGCATCGCTTTTGTTCTACAATGCCGCCTTCTTCGTGTCGCGCTACATCTATGTGTCTTTGTCTTGTCACATTTGCTAAAGTATTGCATTTGCATACTCCGTCTTTTGTCTCACTTCCTATTTGCAGAGCATCGCTTTTGAAATTGTGTCACATTCATGCTCTCTGTCTGTAGTAGAGCACCACTTTTTATTTTACCAAAGTACTGCTTATGTTTTTCAGCGCATTTGACAATTGCAGAGTGTCGCCTTTGTAGGAAACAAGGGAAAATCAAGTTGGAGACTTAAAAGCATTTTTTAATGCTCTTTGTAATAGCCTAGGTCTTCAATTTCTGTATTTTATTTCTTGTTCTAGGAACAACTAAGATCAATTTGGGCTTAAAATTAACCTACAACTCAAGATTTGTCAAAGTTGGTTAAAATTGAACCTTAGATACTTACTAGAATTTGGATTTTGGACTAAAATTGAACAATCAACTTCACACTCAAATTTTGGTGCTCTAAAAAGAACTCATTATTGCTTTTGAGGATTTAAACAGAACTCGTGTTTGCTTTGTCTTGTAATCTTTTTGCAACTTGTGTCATTCAAATGTGTATGCACTTCTCTCATGCTTCACAACAATCTTGAGAATCAAAAGCATTTTGGTGACATTAGTTGCCTAAAAAATTACCTATACATTTCAAGTGTGGGTTTTAAAATTGAACAAATCATGCTAGTGTGAGAAAGAGACACTGTTTGTGCTCCCTCCTTGCGCTTTATGTGAACTAGGAGGTCGAACTACAAGTGTACTCCCTCACTTTTGTTACCTTTAGATGGGCTTGCCTAAGACCAATTCAAAGGTGACTCCAACCGATTTTTCACTCGAGCCAGTATATAAATGGAGAAGACTAAACTATCAAGTCCTCATGGTATGTAGGCCTTAGCCATATAGTGTCTTTCAGAACGGGGTACTACTATAAAAAGTATAAGAGACCCTAGTAGGATTGATTAAAGCCTTTAGTGGCTTGTTGGACGCTCGCAAGGTTCCATGTCCCCGATGACCCTGACTAAGAACCAATTTGTATAGAAGCCAAAATCCTTACTATTTGTTGGTGCAAGAACGGTCATTCTAAAGTCACCCCACATTTGTACTATTCAAAGTAGAAACAGAATAAATCCTTTTAATCTCTGTATTTTAAGGATTTTGAGATTTGGTGGTCCCGAGAAGTGTGTCGTGGAGGGGAGCTAGTGTCGCAAAATATCTAGATGTTCTCTTTGTCTTAGTGTTTAGAGAAATTTGAGTGGGCACTCAACAATATTGTCTTTTCTATCCTAGAGCTTGTGTAATCTATGAGTTAGTTAAACACATTGCTTGAAATCTCAAAACTTGGAAACAAACATTCAACAAGGTCATCAAATTTCAAACCCTTTGGAAAGAGCAAATACCCTTGAAAATCCCACATATTATTGTTTGTCCCTAGGGATTATATCCTTAGAGGCTTCTAAATATTTGGGCCTATATCTCAATTTTCTCTCTCCAAATTCAACATAGGAAATTTGTGCCTTTGATTCCTTTATTTTCACATAATGGACCTTGTGGAATGAAAAGGAGTTGATACATAGACATTTAGTTTGAAAAACTAAGCAAGAAAGTGTTGATGTGGTAAAAAGAATCCATTAAGCAAAGATAAAAGATAATTGAACCCCACACATGTGTTTGTTCAAATTATTTCCCGCAAGATCAAAATCCCAAAACTAAAATCTATCAATTGTCACAAGTGTCTTAGTCAAAGAGATCTCAAGAAATGTCAGTCAATGCTTTACCAAGTTAGAGATAGATTGCTTTATAACTTCTAGAAACGTGCTTCCAAGGATAACCCAAAATTGTACTCATTCTATTATTTTCAAAATCCAGCTCACTTCCAATGTTTTGAGTATCTCACTTTGTGGGGTTGAAAGTTCTTAAAAGTATAGCATGTTCTTCAATATCTATGTCTTGTAAGAAAAAGTCTCTTTAGGTTCATCTAGGATCAAAATCAACACTTCCATCCATCCCCAAATATCAATCAAATCCCATCTCACAAACAACTCTTGGAATCTTGGAAAAATCATTCATGCTATACTTTTGGTAATCCTTCAAATCAAAATCAAAATCATCTTGTTTGACTAAGTGTGTGTGGATGTATCCTTCTTCATACACTTAGTTAAATTATCACCTTGTGGACAATTTTATTCCAAGATAACATCCAACATCTTGGGGTTTATAAGTTCATTATCCAAAATCAAATCAAATCAAATCCAAACCAAAAATCCAAAATCCATAAAGTCTAGTATTCCTTCAAGGTTTCTTAAAAGTTCAATCATTCACATCATTCATCTTTCATTTGTCTCATCACCATCATTTGATCCTTAAAACATCCTAGATTTTCTTTTTTTTGTACCTAAAGTTTAGACCAACCTAAGGATTTAGAGGTTTACCTCCCATATTCCTAAAATTTGATCCTTATTTTTATGGTCCAAACTAGATCTCAACAAAAGAAAAACATGGATCAAAACAAAGAAACATCCACTTCAAGTGACTTGAGTCAAACTAAACTTGAATTCAACCCCATTAGATGTGACAACACCCCACTCAACCTTCCTCAATTACCACAAGATCTTCAAGAGGGAGGTTTCCAAGTGGGGGATGTTACCAACAATTTCCTAGGAATGACTCAAGATGAAATCATGGAGATAGTCCAAAATCCTGAAAACCACAAGATTGTCAACACAATGATGAGACTTAATCCTTCACAATACATGATTGCATTAGCAAAGGAAGGGGCTAAACTTCCTTTTTATTTTGATGTAAGCACTATTATGGAAAAACCTCTTGGGATTATGCCACCAGTATCATTCACACCTGCTTTCAAAAATGTCATCCAAACCATCATACAACCAACATCATCTCATGATCCAAGTCAACCCATGATTACCAAGGGGATTTCATTTCTTCATGCTCTTCAAACACATCCCCTTGTAAATAACAAAAACTTGGACACAAACACCATCTCGGGTCTACCAAATACTATCCCTCAAGACCCAAAGCATCCTTACGTTCCACTCATTTTCCATGACACCAACAATTCGTCCACCTTCGCCGCATCACAGGCATATTCTCTTAATACACAAGTCTCTCTCCCCATGACATCACAAGGACAAGTGAGTCTATTTGGACAAGGGGGAACCTTTGATGCCTCATCATCACTTCCTCAAGGAGACATACCACCAATCTTCCCACCGTTTCCCCCTCTTGCATCAACATCCACACCAATCCTTGGTTTAGGGAAACCCCCTTTACCCAACATACCAATCCAAAATGAATCAAGTCAAAACAATCATCCAATCATGAATCAAATCAAAATACCAAATCCTCCAAGCATTCCACCAATATTGCAACACCAGGTGGCCCCAATCCAAATGACACAATTAATCACCACACCATCTATAACACCTGAAAACGTGGTCTCCCAAGGGCCTAGCACATCAACCATACCATCTACCTCACAACCCATAGTCATCACTCAAACACCTCAACAAAATATCATCACACCATTATGAATCCTCCACCTCCACCACCAAATAAAAACATGGAAAATCAATACAATATCACACTACAAGCAACCCAACAAGCCTATCAAAGTGCACTCCAACAATTCCAAGCTCAACAATCCATGCAAGCTATGCAACAAGTTGCACAACAAGCACAGGCATAGCAAGTTGCACAATAGGCTACCCAAGCACAAGCGCAAGCTTTATTGCAACAACAGTAAGCTGCACAGGCTACCCAAGTTGCACAAGCTACCCAACAAGTTCAAGCTCAGGCACAAGCTTAGTATCAAGCATAGCAAGCTCAAGCACAAGCCTTGTTATAGCAATAGGATTATCAACAAGATTTGAAATAATATCAAGCACAACAATAAGCAACTCAGCTACAAGCCCAACAACAAGCATTGTTGACACAACAACAACTGTAGGCATACCAGCAAGCATTTTTGGAACAAAAAAACTTGCAACAGCCTCTCACGAACATGCAAAACACCCCACCCATCGCTCAAACAACAAAACCACCCCAAAACACATTCATCCCACCACTTGATCCACAAAATGATGTGTCAACACAAATTAAATTTCTTTCACAACAAGTATTAGACCTACAATCAGGAAAAACAACCAAAAAACAAGGGAATTTGTGCCCCTATCCATTTGACAGAAGCATTGTGATGGTTCCATTCCCACTAGGATTCAAGATACCTAAATTTGATAAATATCATGGGATTGGAAACCCTGAAGATCACATCAAATAATTTCATGTCCACTGCATGGAAGTTGCATATGACGAGTCTTATTTAATGCAACTATTCCCTCGAAGTTTGGCTGATCCAGCAATGGAATCGTTCTCCCACCTTCCTCCTAGAATCAAAAAGTTCCAAGAAATTGTGGACTTATTCATATAGAACTATTCATTTAACATAGGCATGGACATGAGCTTGGAAGAATTTTCTGGCCTAAAACAAGCCAAGGGAGAAACATTTGCATCCTTCTTGCAATGATGACGATCCAAGGCCAATAGGAGCAAGTGGGCCATTTCAGAAGAACAACAAATTAGGACTATCATCTCCAATCTTGAAGGGACCTTGTCCTTTCATTTAAAAATGCAATGCATAACATATGACCAGTTGATCCCCAAGGCGCTCAACAACGAAAGATCCCTCATTGCACAAGGGGGCACACCCACTTAGCAAGACAATCATCCATCAACCAATTACAATGAAAAACCTCGTACATGGGAAAAGAACAAAAATGTCACTAACGATGGTGTTGTTGATGCCAAAGTTATCATCAGTGCCCCAAGGAAAAACACACAAACACAATCATATCAAAAACTGCAAGTCAATAACCAAAACCACACATAAGCCAACCCATCATCACAACAACCCAACAATCAAGCGGTCAACAACCTGAATACTCAAAGGGGACCACCCCCAAGGAACAAGTATCCCCCTAAACAAAAATACACACCACTTGGGGAACCAATCGAGTCTATCATGCAACAATTGGTACAAGCAAATCTAATCAAAATCTCTATTTATGAAAATTATCAAGAGCCTCGAGTTAAACCAACATGGTATAACGAGAAACATCTTTGTGATTTTCACAAAATAAAGGGACACACGATAGCCAACTGCATGTGACTTAAAAATCTAATTCAAGACCTTATTGATGACAAAACTATAACCATTGAACAACCCATAGGGAATCTAGATCTTAAAATATACACAAATTTGATGCATGATCACAATAAAGGAAACAACAATGGTAAGGAAAAGTATAATAATTTGAACCATGTTTACGACCATGTTGTTGCATCCTTAGATGAGTGTTTCACCATTGTTAATATCAAAGGATCCAAAGTTGATTGTGGATTCACCACACGTGGTGGCAGAATTACCATTCCAGGACCATCACAGCCACCCAAGGCATCTGCCACCAATCCAAAGTCAATCCCCAATGGCTATAATGTCCTAGATCAATTGAAAAGAACTCCCACCTAGATCTCCATCATGGATTTGCTGAAAACTTCACCCGCACATAAGGAAATCCTAGAAAATGAATTAGCTACATCCTCCATCCCAACAAATATTGATGCAGACCAGTTCCAAGCTATGGTCAGACATATCACTACCCCACATCTCCTAAAATTCTCTAAGTAGGATCGTCCAACCCAACCATCTCACAACTGTGCACTCCATCTTGAAGTCTTAGTCCATAAAAATAAATTCAAATGAGTCTTGGTGGATGGTGGTGCAGGCTTAAATATTTGTACCCTCAAGCTAATAAAGAATCTAAGATTCTCTGAAGATGTCATTGAGAAAGGAAAATGTATCACTATCAGGGCCTATGATGATCAAGAATGAGTGTCTCAAGGCACCATTCAACTCCCTATTCAAGTAGGGCCAGCCATCATGGATACTACATGCCAAGTCCTTGATCTTGAAATTTTGTACAATATCCTCCTAGGTTACCCATGGATCCATGGGATGCAAGCTATGGCATCCACATTCCATCAATGTGTGAAATTCCCTTATCAAAACCAACAAGTCACAGTCCATGGTGATCCTGAACCATTCTATTATTGCAAGAATCTGAAGGCCAAGTACTACAAAATCCCTCAAGTCCCAAAGAATGATGAGGGACCCACATCTCCGTATATATACCCATCTACCCTAACCTCCACTTCTAAGACAAAGACACCCTCCATTCTAGATATTCCCGATATCAAGGTTATCATCCAAGATAATGGTTGTGGAGACTATAAAATGAAGAAGAGTGCCTTTGTGATAGGAGGGCTACCTCAGTCTCCTAGATCCTATGGGAAGCCACAACTGATTGACACACCATCTCAAACCTTAAAAGTAGAACCCTCCACATTCAAAAGGTGGGGGGACCTAAGTCAGGAAGTGGTAGATGAAAAGGATATATGAAGCTTATTGTATCAAGATGAAAGGCTTGTACCTGATCTTCCCATGGATGATGACAACAAAGGGTTGCAGTTAATGCAAGGATGGGGCTATAGCCAAGGGTTGTAGTTAATGACAACAAATGCCTTTTAGAACCCATTATTCCTAAGAAGCGCATGAAGAATCTTGGCCTCAGATGTGCTCCTTTGAAGATAACCATACGTGGAAAAGGTTCCTTGATTAAAAAAATTCAAAGCTCCTCAGTTATCGATATCCACAGGTCTACCCTTAGACAACTACACCTTCGATATAACCAACATGTGTAACGAAGACCCCATCACTGACCTACCCATGTTATTTGAGGATTCATCCCTCTTCATGATTAGTGCCCTATCTTTTGAGCCAAGTAACCAGACCAATAAACTAAAACTTGTCTACTCCCAACTCATCAATTATGACCAATGAGGACAAATGATCTTAGACACGTTTGAAAACAATGAGGCTCTCTCATAATTCATGGGACTGTGGGATACTCTACCATGTGGAGATCATAAATCAAGGTTTGATATTGAACTGGACACACATGCATACTATGGGGAAACAATTGAATCCCTCTGTCACAAAATAGAAAATCTAAGAATAATATCTAGGTCTTTAAGTGAAAACCACACTGTGGCACTTCTTGACCCAAAAATAGTAAAAACAAAGGACATATTTCATGGTGAAAATCTCTCTAAGGCACCAAAGGATGAGGGATTCAATATTCCCCTTAGTGATATTTATCAGGAAAAATCAGCAGTCTTGGCAGAGAAATGTAATCTAGTCAATCTGGGAACTAAAGAAACACCACACATCACCTTCTATGTAGAATCACTTTTGACTAAGGAACAAGAAATTCTAGCTGCATTTTTTAGAGAAAGAAAGGTAAACTTTGCATGGACCTACATTGACATGCCCATTCTTGATCTAGAGGTGGTGGTTCATCATGTAGCCATCTATCTAGAGGAAAAACCAATAAGACAAAAGTTGAGATAGATGCATCCAAAAATCACATTACTGGTCAAACTTAAATTACAAAAACTCCTTTACGTTGGCTACATACAACCAACTAATTATATAGAATGGGTTTCAAACATTGTTCCTATTTCTAAGCCCACTGGGGGCATCCACATCTACACTGACTTCAGGGACCTCAACAAAGCATTCCCTAAGGATGATTTTCCTCTCCCAAATATAGACATGATTGTGGATATGATGACAAGGAATAAAATGCTATCATTGATGGATGGGTTTTTAGGGTACAATCAGATTATGATAGCTAAGGATGATCAACATGAAACAAATTTCACCTATCCATGGGGGACTTACTACTAGAACATGATGCCATTTGGGTTAAAGAATGCTAGAGCTACATATCAAAGAGCCATGACACTGATTTTCCATGACATGATTCACAAATCTATAGAGGATTATGTGGATGGAATATTAGCCAAATCAAGGAAGCTTCAAGACCACATAGTAGCACTAAGCTCCATCTTTGACAAACTTGAATAATATAAGGTTAGAATCAACCCTAAGAAATGTGTCTTCGATGTGCAATCAGGAAAACTTCTAGGGTATATTGTATCAATGAGGAGAATCAAGATAGACCCAAAAAAATTCAAAGCGATTCTTGAAATGGAAGCACCACGAACACTAAAGCAATTAAGGGGTTTGTAGGGAAGGCTCCAATCCATTCATTGATTTATAGCATAGTTAACAAATAAGGCTATCCCATATTCTCATCTACTCTACAAGGGGGTAGCATATAAGTGGGACAAGAAATGCAATCAGGAATTCAACAAAATCAAAGAATACTTGATAACACCATCAGTACTCATGCCACCAATTCAGAACAAACCATTAATACTCTACATATCAGCAACAGCAGCAGCCCTTGGCACTCTCTTAGTTCAGCATGATGAAACAAGGAAAGAGAGAGCCATTTACTATATCAATAGAACCATGGTGGGACATGAGCTAAATCACACATTCATTGAGAAGGCTTTCCTAACAGTGGTATTTGCTACACAAAAATTTAGGCACTAAATGTTGGCTCATCAGATTACACTTTCTAAAGAAACTCTTATAGGGTGAATGGCTAAGTGGATCATGATCCTAATAGAATATGGCATTGAGTATGTAGAGTACAAAGCCATCAAAGGATAGGTAATTGCAGATCAACTAGTAGAGGCACCTATATATTCAGAGAACCCATTGGTATCAGAATTCCTCGATGATTTAATCTTCAATCTAAGTGTGGTAGATCACTGGAAAGTATATTTTGATGGATCCTACACATAACATGGGTCAGGAGCAGGAGTCTTCTTCATCACATGACAAGGAGATTTCATCCCAAAGTCATATAAGCTATCTTTTCCATGAACCAATAATATTTTCGAGTACAAGGCCCTTGTCATAGGACTCAGAATTGAAGTACAATGGTAGATCATGGCCCTTAAAGTTTATGGAGACTCGCAACTAATCATCAACTAGGTCAATGATGAATACCAAACAAAGGATGGCAAGCTTACCCCATATAAGAAACTGGTAGAAAGTCTCAAAGAATTCTTCACCGACATCATGTTTGAGCAAATACCAAGGGAAAACAACAGAGTAACTGATGCTATGGTGAAAATTGGATCATTACTCGATATCCCATGTAACGTCCATAAACATGAATTCTTGGTAGATTGGCTTCTTGTACCAGCTTTTAAGGTACCAGAGTCTGAATTTGTGTGTGAAATCGTTGGTCCCGGTGACCCTTGGTATCATGACATATACACATACCTAAAAATAGGAGTCCTCCCTACTACTATCACCTCAAACCTTAAAAGAACATTTTTCAAGAAGTCATCTCATTTTGTTATCTTAGGTGACACCCTATACCGTAGGATTATCGAAGGAACCCTTTTGTGATCCCTTAACCCTGAGGAAGCTTTGACTACTTTAACTAAGGTACACAATGGAATTTGTGGTTCACATTCTAGTGGTATGACCTTGGCCAAGAAACTACTAAGGATTGGGTACTACTGGCGTACATAGAGAAGGAAGCTCACGATTATGTCCAAAGATGTTTGCAATGTCAACATGAGGACTCCCATCCATCCACCCACCTTTATAGGAGAGCCCAACCAATTGAAGAATTCTTGGTTTTTTCTACATGGGGGGGATTGATCCCCATTGGTAAAACTACTCCCACCCCATCCACTGGACACAAGTTCATTATTAGCATCACAGGTACTTTTAAAATTAGAATCCATTCCATGACCTACATTTCACGGGAAGCATATTTCAAATTCACTATAAACTACCCTATTTTATTAAGTATGGTGTTCTAAGGGTCTTATTCCTGCAAATAATGGAACACCCTTCAAGAAACCAAGAAGATGCAGTTCAGAGCTATGCCAAAATTCAATATCCAACATCATTTTCTCCACTCCATACCTAGGCCAATGTCCAAGTTATGTTTAAACAAAAACCATCTGAACTTCTAAAGAAAATAGTCAATGGTCGGGTCATGACTGGCCACCTACAGTTAAACCCTACCTTATGGACCTATCGAACGAATATCCACATGCCAACAAATGCAACCCTTTTCTCCCTAGTCTATGGATTAGAATCCATCCTTCCCATTGAGATCGAGCTTCCATCCTTAAGAATATCATTACTGATGAAGAATATTGAGTGTCATGGTTGAACGAGCTAGAACTACTGGATGAGTGGTGCATGGATGCCTTGAACCACTTGCAGGTCTACCAAAACCATCTCAAGTGAAGCTATAATAAAAATATCAAGAGTCGAACCTTTCAAGTCAGAGAGCTCGTGTTGAAAGAAAATTAGAAAAATGTACCAAATATAGACAAGGGAAAATTTGAACCCAATTGGTTGGGACCCTTCATCATCATGACAAGTTATAAATCAGGAGCATATTAGCTATCTACCCTGAAGGTGAGCCTCTATAGGAGCCTATCAATAGCTCCCATCTCAAAAAAAATTATGCCTAAGCTTGCAAGGTATAAATTCAAAAATCAAAAAAAAGGATTGAAAACAATAAAGAAAAAAAAACCATCCTCTAGTGAAAACCACTTCGGTGGTGCTTTGGACAAGTACCTTGGTGAAAACCTGGCAATCAAGTGCCTTGTGCAAATAAACACTTTCCATCCACTATGATCTTTATGGCTTGTTTTGCATCATTCATCCATCTCATTCCATTGATCCTTTTGACACCCATCTGCATCTGCATCATAGCTTGATCCTATGTTTGTATCATGATCCATCCTAGAACTACTCAGCACATTCCTAAGGTCAGTTTGTCCTACCTATATCGGAGTAGTATGTCGCCTCACACTGGGGGCATGTCCTTATACCTACATTGGATTGGATTCATGTATATTCTTGAAATTTTCCTTAAAATTATTAAATCCAAAAAAAATCATAAAATCATAAAACCCAAAAAAACATCCAAAATATGTCAAAAATCCAAAAATAGGTCAAAAAGTTAGTCAAAATCAAAAAAATAGATTCATCATGTCAAACTATGGGTCTCTGAGCTCTGAACATAGGAAATTCCATCATTGATGTGCCCCTAAGACACATTAGGTCAGTCCTTTAGCAGCTTGTCGTAATAAACTGGCATCCATTTGTTCATTTCTCATCAATAAACGAGTCTGTGTTAGTTGAACTACGTGGTCTCTATGTGTATAATGTAGGTAAGGATAATCTTTGATCAGCCCCCGAGGCCCCAAGGATAGGTCCTTAGGTTAGATTCTTGGTCAAAATCTCAAAAAACACAAAAACATTGGAAATTTTGAAAATCAAAACATTTGTAAAACATCTCAAAAAAACCAAAAACAACCTCAAAACATTTTAAAAACATCCAAATATTTGAAAAAATCCATTCATCCTATTTCACTTTCATTTGTAATAAACATCTGCTCATAATAAATGATCATCTCTCCCAACCTTTGGTAAAACAATCAGAAGCAAATATAGCAATTTCAAAAGTGAAAACTCAAATGTCAAAGGTCTCAAGTCTATATTAGTAGGTAAACAAGTTGGTTAACTCTTAATATCAATATCCCATCATCCAGTTAGTCTCAAAATCATCTGATAACATCATTTCCTAGGATGCATCCTTCCTACAATGGACATCAACATTAGACCTCACTGTAGTTTAGTCTTGGTTAGAGGTATGAAGAACACTGGCTTGTTTTGTTTGCTTGGTCTTCTCTTGTTGATTTATCTCATTGTGCTCATTCCAATGACCTCTCAATGATGTCTAATCAAAATTATTTAAGAGAAAGGAATGGGGCATTGATCATTATCTTTTGTCTGTTGTGCTTGTTGAATATTCTTGCAATATAACCTTGGTCATGCTTACTTTGTTTGGTTTGTAGGGAGGGTGTTATAGATGTCTTGTTGACTACCATGGGAAGGTTTTCCTTTCTATTTTTTGGTCTGAGATGTCTAAAATATTTGAACTAAATCCTAATAAAGTTTGGTATGTTAGGTGTGAATAGGGATAATCCTATTTGATTGTTGAGTCAAAGTCCATCACACTAGGTACAATGTCGTCCTGGCTCTTTATACCTTGATGCATCATATCTATGTGTGTTATCAAAAATAAGGAAAGTAAGCTCTTTAAAATCCCAATCTTTGCTAAGTGTATCATCATCATCTCGAACTCAAGGGTTGATTTCTATTGCTTCTATCTTCTCCATATACTAATACTAACATTGTGTCATGACATTCAGAAATAAACACACACACACACACACACACACACACACACATATATGCATCCATCCTGCATCCACCAACCATCAACATACTACGCATACCATCATAATAATAAATATCATTCATTATCATTCATTTTCCATCATAATATAGATTGGTTATTCTAAGCATATCATAAACCAAAAATTTTCATAAGCATCCATTGCATAATCATATAAGCATCATCACAGTCATCACATTTAGTATCATACATGCATACATCACATATAGAAAAGATATTGAAAAAAAGAAGTTAAACCTATCATTGCATTGTATCCATCACATATCATCACATAAATAAACATTTGCATCCATCTCATAAAAGTACATCCATAATAGATCCATGTGCATTCATAACATATATCCATCACATCATAAAGCAACATACTATAAAAATTACATGCACCCATCCATTCATATGTATATCCATCACATCATATAAACGCATCACAAGTCATCTCATATATATATCAAGAAAGCTAAATGTCATGATACATCAGGATCAGATATATAGTATCATCATCAAATATACAAGAGGCTAATCAAAACTCAACCAATGAATGTATACACATCATAAATTAGGTTGTACAAATCAAAAAAATATGTGTCCAGTGTATTATCAATGCCCAGAGCTACCCTCGCTTTGTCTGTCCCTGTGGTGGCTACCTCAGCTCTGGTGATGAGACCCTAATGGTCTCCCTAATGTCCCTACATGTGGGGTCTTGGTAGGAGCAACCTAACTGATATGGGAGAAATTTGGCTCTCGTCGCTCCTATCCCATAGCCCTGTAGTATAATAGCTTGTAATATGAGGCCTCCTGCATGGCTCCGTCATACATCTCAATTGGGACTGTGGCCTTACCCTACACCTGCTATACTGCTGCCTCCATCCCTGCTCTAAGGCCAATCCAAGGTCCACATCCTCTCTCATCTAGCACTCCTGTGCCACCTCCTGTCATGCCTAATCCCTCTCCTAGATCAAGGTTTGAATCTATGCATGGACCTATTGCAGTTGTCCTATCAATGCCTGTACTTATGCCTGCAATGCCACTATCTGTTTGTCTCGTGGATTAGGACCTGGTGGTGGTGGTTGTGGTGCTTACTAGTGTGGTTGTTTTGGTGGCCTTTTTCCAATGGGTGGCACTAGCAATGGAATCTTCCCATCATTCCCCTCATTCCATGCACCTCCATCCTATCTATCCTATCCCTAACGTCCTAACTAATAGGGGACTTGTCCAATCTAGGATCCTCTAACCCATCCTCTACTCACTACTAGAACTCCTGGTAATTTCAATTGAATTAGAGTGTGGGCTCGGAAGTAAGCATCAAAGGCCTATGTAATTCTCGCATCGACAGGACCATCAAAGTAGACCCATGGCACCATCACAAGCTATTTGAAATCATCGATGGCATGTTGGGGAGGGATCCTCTTCCCCCATGTTGTCTCTTTGGACCTTCGTGCAAATATGGCTCTTTGAATGTCATCAGGGGCATCCTGTACCTCCTTGAACTAGAGAGCAACCCTATTTGGGAGGTACCACTCCATCATATAATGCTCCTACCCCTGCATGTACCTAGATTGTCGATAGTAGAAGAGTTGGGCATCATCACTGTGCCAACTAGGAAAGTGGAGCCACAATCTCCACCAAAACACTGTCATCTCATCGATAACCCACCTCTAGTGTGGAATGCCTATAATACCTATATAATGGAGGGTGGTCATCTCCCCATACTTGTAAACCGTAGGGTCATCGTGGTCTATTTGAACATCTTCAATCGTGGGTCTCAGAATAGCTATGTGTTTGTATGCCCACACATGAAGCAATGTAACTCCCACTCTAATGTTGCAAGCCCTATTGTACACGACCTGGTGCATATCATGATATAATGATGCCAGGATTACTAGCCCCCAAGCGTAGATGGTCATCTCCTCCATCATGCGTGACCAAATGAACCTCCATCCAATGTTGCATCCTCTCACTCTCTAGTTGGGAACAAGGACTCTCAAGATCAATGCTCTGAAAAAAAATGTCAAATCAGGGGCAATCCCCTCATACCTGTGGAGCTCAATCTAGCCATTGTTGGTCACATACTAGTTGACACCGAATAGCTAAAAAATTATGTCCCCTCGGCCTCAACATCATATATGATCTGCTCATCATGTATGGGGATCTACAAGATCTGTCATACATCCTCTAGGGTAATGGTGGCCTCACCAGTTGGTAAGTGGAACAAGGAGGTCTCGCTCCACCAATGCTATCATCATCGTGAGGTGCATCCTCACCTCAGGTATCTGGGAAATGTGACCAAATCCAATCATGCCAAGAAAAATAGTGCCTCATATGCTAAATGTCTCGCTCTACACAAAAATTGGCTCTTGTGCTCCTTCGAATGGAGCACTGGAAGGACCTCCTACATCCAAAATTCCCACGACGTCAAAATTCATCAAACAGGCACATTTTTGAAAATTAAAACATCCTCAGAAAGCAAAGGCAGTGCAAATTTTGCAAAGGGTCACACTCTGTTGTTTGCAAAAGCAATGCTACAATCAAAGGTAGTGCTCCATGACAAAGGCAAGTTATAATTTAGGGGTGACACCAGACATTTTTTGGGTCACGTGACACAATCTCGCAAAAGCGAGTTGGCATCTTCTCAGCAACCCCAGGACCCTCCAGAGTCACGCAATGCTCTACTGTAAACATGGGTCAACATGCTCAAAGGTGATGCCGA
This sequence comes from Sequoia sempervirens, assembly GCA_007258455.2. Lineage (NCBI taxonomy): Eukaryota > Viridiplantae > Streptophyta > Pinopsida > Cupressales > Cupressaceae > Sequoia > Sequoia sempervirens. Next base: position 1,399 of record VDFB02313473.1, on the reverse strand, counting down.
CCGTAAAAAATGTGGCACCCTATGGGATCGCTTTTGATCAACCTAAACAGACCCTAATAAATGCATCAAATCACGTAAAACGAGAAAAGTTCTAAAAGGTGTACCAGGGGTCCTGCATCCTAAGGCCGCTGGAACTCACAAACCCAATGTGTTCGATGTCTAGGGAGCACATGAGCCACCATTCTATCAGCACCTTAGAGCAAAAAGTTAGGATTTCTAAAGGTCAAGTGTGCAAATGATTTGAAAATGACCCCTCCTAACCCTATTTATGCAAAAAAAATTGGGGTTTTGTAGGTATTTTTTAGGGTTTTTGAACCCATTTAATTCATTTTTTTCCAATCAAAGCCCATTTTGACCCATTTCATCATCATAAGCCTAATTTCACATCGTGTGGGCTATTTTCCACTCCTGAATTGTTGAATCTTTTTTGCGAGCTCAACCTAATTTTGCATTTTGTGTCTGATCTCTCGAGGGGGTAGTGTAGCAGTGTAATTCCTTCTACTGGGGCAGTAGTGGGGCATCCGAAAAAATTAGGAAATTTTTGAATTTTGATCCCAGTAGTGTTATTCTTTAAACCGACGCAACAGGTACTTCGCTTCAAAGAGGGGAAAAATGTAGACACCAAAAATGTCCTGATTGATACTATGCATCTGATTCTGATCAACTAACACCGTTTCCTCCTAAATCACTTCAAATTCAATCACCAATCAACAAATTAATATTACCTGTTAATGGGAAACCTTTACCAAGGGGACCCCTTTATGCTTCAAACCGAGTGGACCTCCGATTTTAAAGCTAGTGCCCGGCTCTTCATATAATGGTTTTGGAAAGGGAAAAGGAAGCGTATATAATGAAACAAATATTAATCTAAGGCGATGCGCCAAAGCTTTTTGATAGGCACGATAAATCATAGACTCAAGGGCCTGAATGTTACTGATATGTTCCAAAACACCGGAAGCTTAAAGCAATAGCATAAACAGTTCATTCAATTGACATAAAATAGTATCGCATACATTCTTATTGCTAAGAAGAGTCATTAAGACATGATTTAGACCAGCAAGTTTGTGTTCAATATATAGAAGTCTCCTCAAATGAAATGCTTAAGACAATAAAAAGCACAGTTCACAGTTTAATCCAGACATAAAAAGCAGAAAGGCCGAACAATAGGCACAGTCTGAAAGTATCTTGCAAATAAACATGCAAAAGAGGCCTGGCGTCTCTTGCTAAAACCAGTATTCTTCCTATCAAATCTTGGACCATTTTCCCTCAACAGAGGGAGTATATATAGTCGGAGAGCAAAATCCCACCGCCTAGAGAGTTGTAACAGAAAGATTCCACAATCTCCCGTAATGATGCCCGAATAAGAATATTCCCAATGCCGTTATGAGAGCAGCCAATC
>VDFB02313472.1:0-22707 GCA_007258455.2 Sequoia sempervirens | reverse complement strand
TTTCTTTTCTATAGCACGGAAAACGACACAGCACTTCATTCGTCCGGTACGAATCATGAACTCAGAAAATTACAATGTCCAGAAATTCTTTTTATACACCAAACAAAATGGTTTAAATTAATATATATAAACTATATATATATATATATTTATATATATAAAAACATACAAATATAAGCACAGTGATTTACACACAGGAAGTACAAATTTCTGTAAACATACAGAATAAAATACAGAGCATTAAAATACTTCATACATAACTATATATATATTTACAAACTCTCAAATGTGTTATTCTCAACAAGGGAATCATTTTTCTCTAAATGCTAATATTGTTAAGTTGAATATTTCAGCACTAGTTTTCAGTTCAAATAGTAGTTTTTATTTCTTCACACAAATCATAATTAATAACTTATATATTCCTTTGAAGCAGAGAGATGACAGAGATAGAACGAGAAGGAAAAATCTGAGTGGCACCTGATGTCCAACGCTCTCGAGAACCTGATAAAGCTAGCTTGATCCCGATGGCTTCTACGAAGTGCTTCTCGTTCTGCTCCAAAAATCTCCTCTCCAAGATTTCGCACTCGAACTCAATTCCGTTTCTTTGTTCAGAAGCTTCCAGGAAATTACCAACAAAAGGTTGCCCAACCCTTTCTAAAACTCCTTCAAAAATATAGCATCAGATTCAAAAATGCATTGTGCAACTTCTCAATTCTTCATCTTCTGTGTGTGTGTGTGTACCTCTCCAAAATTTCATAATAATATAAAAATATATTCCCCTTTCCTCCAAACTCACAAAAATCAAAATTAAAGAAAATCAATTCTTTAAAACTAGCTTTTTTTTTCCAGATCATCTTATTGTCTACATACTTTTTTTTATTCTTTATTGTTTTTAGATGGTTTTATTCCTGCTTTTTTTCAACTTTTCAAATCTTCAGCTTGAGCATTTATTTTAAAATACGATTCACATAATTATCCACCACCACTATCGAATGGTAATTACATTTAATACTAATTATACCAAACTGTAATATCCGATTCTCAAAAAAAAATTAAAATTAATATTTAATTACAATTTAATCCAGCATTAAAATAAGTAATCTATTTCAATCATTAAGATAAATCATAATTATAAATGCCCTCATAAAATAAGACAAAACACAAACACAACAGACAAAGACGACAATTACACAAAATCAACAACCAACAAATGAGACGACCTGACATCATGGAACGGGAGGACTTCATCGTCACCTCTGTATCAACATTTATCCGTTGGGTTATTTGGTGCTCGCCCTGTCCTGCCGAAGCAGGTGGAATCGAGACTTGTACCTGCAGTCTAGCATACAGAAAAAGTTGTGTACATGTGCATATATACATATATATAAAACCGAAACATTAAATTAAAGTACTGCACTGTGAGAAGGAATCGCAACATAACAGGGCACTCGCAAACGAGTGATGCCATATTGTCCTTCATCACACCTATTCTAACAATTATAATCAACCGATAAAAATAACATTTCTAAACTAACAATTCATCCCTAACATAATTCATTAAATTATTGCATCATAATATATTTCTGAAAATCAACTAACATTACTAACCACAATGTCATATGAAATGCTCATGTCTACTAATGGAATAACAATATCATCAAAAGTCTAACTAACCAAATCACACAATATCATCATCGTCACAAGTAGCAACCAACCGCATTGAAAAATACTAAATCCTACCAGTAGGAGGAGGGGTATTACATCCTCCCCCTCATAAAAATCGGCTTACTCCTGGAAGCCGGTAAACAAAAAGAAATAAGATTCCCCAACTACAGCAGGCATCCTCACACGCCAAGACGGTGAACTAATCACCAAAAGAAAGTAGAATCAAGCTCACACATAAGAGTAAGAAATAATAATACAAGTATTAGTAACATGGGGGTATTACATCATATTAAATTACAATTTAATCCAGCATTAAAATAAATGATCGATTTCAATCATTAAGATAAATCATAATTATCAATGCCCACATAAAATAAGACAAAACACAAACACAACAGACAAAGACGACAATTACACAACAGCGACTATACCAACAAATGAGACAACCTGACATCATGGAATGGCATCATCACACCCTCCACTTTCATTTATCCGTTAGTTATTTGGTGTCACTCGTCTCCGCCAAGGTGAATCGACTTGTACCTTAATATATGTGTTAAAATATGTATATATATATATATAAACCAAACATTAAATTATACCAATCGTGGAGGGCTGGAATCTAATATAACAGTAGCACTCGTAAACGAGTAGATGCCATATTGTCTCATCACACCTATTCTAACAATTTTAATCAACCGATAAAAAATAATACTAACCAATAATTCATCCTTTAACATAATCTATTAACTACGTACCATAATATATCAAAATCAACTAACATTAACCACGTCATATGAAATGTCATGTCCAATACTGGAATAAATAACATCAAAATTCTAACCCAACCAAACGCACATCATCACAAGTAGTAACCAACCGTGATTAAAAACACAACCAGTAGGAGGAGGGGTATTACAAGATACAAAACATAGATAATGGTTTTAAAATATTTTATTTTCCCATTTTTCTATGCTCAAAAGAAGATGACGGTATTTCATATGAATTCTTGGTTGTATCCTGCAAAATAGTGAAAATAAATAAGAAAACAAATCAATTTCTCTACAAAAATTATAAGATTCACGTTAGTTTCACCAAATGTGAAATGGGGTTAGAAATAAAATAGCATAGATAAAATGATAGCCAACACTACTAAGCTATTAAACCACATCCAAACAAGAGAATATAATTATATGAAATGAGCAAAATGAAAACAATGAAATAAAGCACTCCCCATTGGACTTGAATCACTTCTCTTGCTCCCCTTTTTGTTATGAACCTTTTCCTCGACGAAAGAAACACTTGTGCAAAACTTGCAAATGGTAGCAAAAAAGTTGAAGACAATTAGCTATTAAGCTAAAAATAGAGAAGGAAGGTTGTTTTTATAGACAACCTTTTGAATGGATGGCTGAGATTAATCCTCTAGGAGGATTCCAAGATCAATGGTCCATAATTGATGCACCAAGAATATGCTTTTCTTGGAGGAATCATGAAAGACAAACATGCAGGGACACATGCAGTGCTATGACAGGGACATGCAAACTATGATATGAAATAATGACAGGGTATCTTTGACCAGGTGGAGGTGCATAAATAATTTATTTTAAATTATTTATTCAAAATGGAGGAAAATGACAAGTGGCAAATAACTAATTTATCTAAATTATTTATTTAGAGAAAATGACAAAAGGAGCATTTAATTAAATTAATCAATTTAATTAAATGGGAAGGTGGAAATTAGATATGGATAATTAATTTGATTTTTTATCCAAAAGAGAGGAATGAAACACAATTAAATAATTTTGAAAATTATTTAATTATAGAAGAACAAAAGGTTAAATATTGATTATTATTATTATCTAACTATAGATGAAAGATAAATAATTAAATTAAAAAATGAAAATAAAAACTAAAACGTCCCTAAAAAATCCAAAAAACCATAAAATGTCCCAAGAAATCCAAAAAAATTCCAAAAAAAATCCCAAAAACTAGTGACACTTTCAGATCACCATACAACTTTGAACTTCAATAAAATCAAAGCACACAAGTGTTGACAACCAAGAAAAAATTATAGCATATATATCAACCCATCTTACAAATCCAACCAAATGCATAAACTGTAACGAGAATTAGTTTTACATCGAAGCAGGACTCCTATTTGTTTGTTGATCTTTTCTTATTTTATGGTTTTATCTTTGCTGACATGTCTTTTAGCTTCTTCAGGATGTCTTTGACTAGAGAGGCAAGGATGGGGCATGTTCATTTGTTTTCTATTTGTGGATTGTTTCTTATTCACATGATGTTTCATCTTAGGACATGGTTGTCTAAAACCATCGAGGACCTATGCATCTAATGTGGATGAGAGCATTCCTTGTCTGATAGTTTCTTCCATGCAATAAGTATTTAGGTCATCTAAGGTTCTTATACCTAGATGCTTATACTTCATTACTAAATAAAAACACAAACAATATTCAGATTGTCTAGATGTTCATGTTATCTAGACACTTATACTAATTTGTGACATAATAAGCCCGATAATGATAAAAGCACTTAAAAGGTACAAGAGGCTTCATCACCTTCATTCTCTTCAATATTGCATTTAATTTTCTTCATCTTTCTTGTCGTAGAGAAATCAATCAATTGCTTAACTCACTGATAAATGTCTCTTGAATCAAATCTTAAATCAATCAACTTGCTTCTTGAAATTTCATGTCCCCTTAATCAATCAGTCAATCCATCATTACAGTACCTTGTCTTGCGTAAGCATAATTCTCAATCAACTTAATTAGCTCAATCAGCTTCATCAGCTCATCAACCTAGCTATACTGATCATTTCCATCAATTGTTCAGTTATGCCCATCAACTTTGCATTTTCATCAAAATGTACATCACTGCTTTATCACTTGCGCAATATTAGGTATCTAATCACTTTCTAGACATCTATCAAGAGATTAATCTTCTTGCTAATCTATTCGATCAATCTCGAAGGGGGCATACCATTCTTATCAGTAATCCCCCGCCCGTGATATCTTTAGCATGTATCGCCGATCATCTTTTCTCGAAACAACGTGATGTCGTACCTCAAAGAAGGGAGGTACGATCGGGGTCGTCCCAAAGCCCGCCGTCATTTTTCTGGTTGTTGTCCTTCACTGAACACTTAATTATCTCAAGTTCATCGCGATTCCTCTATTAATTAACACCTTTAATTACGACCACTCACCTCATCTCATTCTATCCTCGGACACCAAAATTATTTACCGCGCCACATTCTTTCAATTAATAAATCATTTTTTATTTAATTATTTATCTTCATCTATAGTCGACACACACACCTTTATTATTTGTTCATTTGTTTTTCCATAATTAACACCGTCACCAGCCACTGGCGGCTTACTCCTTCTCTATTGAGCAGCACCAAACCACCACCATGTCCAATTTAATTCTACTTAATTAAATTGATTAATTTAATTAAATGCCCCTTTTGTCATTTTCTCTAAATAAATAATTTGGATAAATTATTTATTTGCCACTTGTCATTTTCCTCCATTTTGAATAAATAATTTAAAATAAATTATTTATGCACCTCCACCTGGTCAAAGATACCTTGTCATTATTTCATGTCATAGTCTGCATGTCCTCTATAGCCTCTCTATGTCCCACATGTTTGTGATAGCTCAGATGTCCCTACATGTCTCACAGCAGAACAAGTCCTCGCATGTCTGTCTGTCATGATTCCTCCAAAAATAGCATATTCTTGGTGCATCAATTTTGGACCATTGATCTTGGAATCCTTCTAGAGGATTAATCTCAGCCATCCATTAAAAAGGTTGTCTATAAAAGCATCCTTCCTTCTCCATTTTTAGCTTAACAACTAATTGTCTCCAACTTTCTTGCTACCATTTCTAGGTTTTGCACAAGTGTTTCAACAAATCTGAGGGAAAAATTGCATAACAAGGAGAGGAAAAAAATTGATTCAAGTTCAATGAGTAGTGTTTTATTTCATTGTTTTCATTTTTTCTCCTTTCATATAATTGTATTCTCTTGTTTGGATGTGGTTTAATAGCTTAGTAGTGTTGGCAATCACTTTATCTATGCTATTTGATTTCTAACCCCATCTCACATTTATTTAGGTTTCTCATTTAGTCTTTGTAGAAAATCATGGATATTGAACTTGGATGATGTAGTTTAGGGTAAGGATAAAGGCTTATGAGATGATTGCATCACTTCATTCAAATGTTGTGATTCAAGTTATTTTTCAAGCTCTTTTAAACGATGGTCAAGATATTTAATCTTTCAGTTTCGTTCATAGGTCGAGGGTGAATATGGAGGATAGCAGTTAGACATGTTTGGTTGATGGTTTTGGAAATGTTTTTAGGTGTTGCAAGTTACTAGGTGTGATGTTTGTTTGAGGTTAATTGTTTGTGTTTAGATTTGTAAATATGGTAAATAATATTTGAAAATTTGGCAAGCACGATGTTTTGGTGTATGCAAACGCACATGAGACAAGAAAAATCCTAATAGGCCAATAGGCCAAGGGTTTTTATACTTTATATAGCCCACCGATATACCCTGGATTAAAAGCAAACACCTTCTGCTTCTAGAGTGATAGTTTAGAAGTTTGTAGCACCGTCTGGCCCATGGCTCATTAACATCATTCTGCACATCAACTTTAGATTCTGGCAGTCACTTCCGGTAAGAATTGCCATTCTACTCAACGGGATCAATAGTGAGTGTCTTTGGGGCTGATACCCCACTGCACTATACCAAAAATGACTAAAAATGGTCAGCCCCTCAAAAGAAGGTGTTTAGCAAGGGCATTCTATCTCATAATGATCCATGCACGAGAGTCCCCATCTGCATCCACCCCATTGAACATACACGGATTCTTGGGCTTCCTAAGAATCCACTTTATATACCGAAGTCCTCGATCAGGAGGCACTTCATTCGAGTCATCCTAGGTGAGTACTTTACACTGCAATTGCACTCCAAATTTGTGAGTCAAGAATTCATTTCTCTTACACCTGCAGGATCACTTGAAAGCACAAGGAGAGGATACTTGATTACTAAGTCTTAAATATTACAAAAATAAAGTGGGTCTGGTTTTTTGATCACCAAGTTTTCAAAGGGTGAGAGCATAATCACCTACCACATCAAGCACAGTCAAACACCTACAAACACAAGTTCATTTTAGTGCACCCAAAGAAGTGTTTTCTATACTAGAAATTGCAAAAATATTGTTTGAGAAATGAGTCTTTGACTAATGGAGCTGCAAAACAACAAGTTAGTAGTTTCATAAATGTCTTGGACCAACAAGAAAGCTACAAAAAAAACTAAGTTAGGACAAAAGATTAAAAACCAAAACTAAGAGTCTGTAAATAACTAAACTAGAAAATGAAGAGACTAAACTAAACTAAGAAAAAGAAATTAAAGAAAACTAAAAACTAAGAGCTCAATTTTTTTGTTGCTCCAAAAGAAGCAATTTTTGGGAGCCCCACTCCAAAGCCACATGCTATAAACAAAAGATTAGTAAAAAAAAATATAAATGGAAACAATAAACTAAAATAATGATAACTTTCTCAAAACTAATCAAAATTTTAAATCGTAGATATCTATGGAAAGCTAAGACATAGACCTTCAAAACCCAGAAAACATTTTGCAAAATCCTGCAAAACAAAAGTGTTATAAACAAAAGAATATTCGGATTTTAACAACTCAATCTTGAAAAACTGTGATCACTAAAATGACCATAACTTTCTCAAATCTTAACGAAATTTTAAACCATTTGAAGTTCCGAAAATCTGAGAATAAGAGCTAAAAAACTTAGATAATGGTTTTAAAATATTTTATTCACCCATTTTTCTGTGCTCAAAAGAAGATGACGGGATTTCATATGAATTCTTGGTTGTATTATGCAAAATAGTGAAAACAAACAAGAAAACAAATCGATTTCTCTACAAAAATTATAAGATTCACATCGGGTTCACAAAATGTGAGATGGGGTTAGAAATCAAATAGCATAGATAAAGTGATAGCCAACACTACTAAACTATTAAACCACATCCAAACAAGAGAATACAATTATATGAAATGAGCAAAATGAAAACAATGAAATAAAGCACTCCCCATTGAACTTGAACCACTTCTCTTGCTCTCCTTCTTTTTGTTATGCAACTTTTCCCTCAGATTTGTTGAAACACTTGTGCAAAACCTACAAATGGTAGCAAAAAAGTTGAAGACAATTTGCTATTAAGCTGAAAATGGAGAAGGAAGGTTGTTTTTATAGACAACCTTTTGAATGGATGGCTGAGATTAATCCTCTAGAAGGATTCCAAGATCAATGGTCCAAAATTGATGCACCAAGAATATGTTTTTCTTGGAGGAAACGTGAAAGACAGACATACAGGGACATGCAGGCTATGATAGGGACATGCAAACTATGACATGAAATAATGCCAGGGTATCTTTGACCAGGTGGAGGTGCATAAATAATTTATTTTAAATTATTTATCAAAATGGAGGAAAATGACAAGTGGCAAATAAATAATTTATCCAAATAATTTATTTAGAGAAAATGACAAAAGGACCATTTAATTACATTAATCAATTTAATTAAATGTGGAGGTGGAAATTAGATATGGATAATTAATTTGAATTATTTATCCAAAAGAGAGGAATGAAACACAATTAAATAATTTTGACAATTATTTAATTTCAGAAAAACAAAGGGTCAAATAATGATTATTATTATTATCTGATTATAGATGAAAGATAAATAATTAAATAAAAAAATGTTTTATTTAATTATTGAAGAAAGGGATATATTAGTGACACAATTAAATAATTTTAATTGATTAGGATAGAATAAAGATGAGAAGGTGAATTAATTCAATAATTAAAAATTATTTAATTAATAGAGGATTGTAGTCAAACTTAATTGAATAATTAAAGTTATTCAATTATTGAAGGACAACGAGCAAGAAAAATGACGTTCGTGGACTTAGGACATTTTTTAGTGTCTACAGTATGCACAAACTCAAACATAAGTAGGTAGATATATTTGTATGCACATAGAATTTGTCTATGTACATACACATACTTGTGACATATCTTTTTTTTTCTTTTAGTACTTCCAATTTAGTGGAAAAATGCTTGTGATGATAAGTAGAAATTAGTCATAAGAATGAAGTGACTAATTAATGAATTACTCTGTAAGTTATAAATCTATTTTATAGATTAAGCTTATTTTAAATTTTGATATACATTTATGAAGAAGTAGTTTGAATATTTAAACAAAATAGTGATACCTTAGTTGACTAGAGCATCTATGGGTAGTTTCTACTATAGGGTAGATAATTGTTTAGTAGAAAGTTACCTTCCAGGACTAGTGTCGAAATGGGTTAGAGAGTATAGGTTTTCTTTACCAGAACCTATCATTTGTTGTTGTTGCAACACTTTTATGCTTGGTCAAACAATATTGTTCATTATGTATGCATGAATGAACTCTGTGATTTCACTCTCTCTGCCATTCCTAGCATAGATATTTCACTTTATTTTTCTAGCATACAAGATAGAATTTGCATGTTGATGTTGGGAATGCATCAGATTCCACCTTGTAGGTTGTTCTCTTGCTAAAATCTCCACGCAAGGTTGGGAATTCTTCAAGATAGAAGAATACTAGGGAAGCGTAAGCTTCATGGTTGGGTGATAAAGCGATTCAACCATGTTCTCATCCATCAATAGAGGTGAGCAATGAAGAAGAACCTTAATGTTCACTAGACTAATATAGTCTATTTTGTAACTTGATGTAACTATCATTTAAGTACTTGATGAGAAATGTACCTTGAAATGATATTATGGCCTTTGGTGCCAGGTGAACATGATATTATAATTTCACTTTTGAAGAGAATATAAGAATCTTTGACTTTTTTTAAATAGACATGTGTAGCTATAATTTACTTTATCCACTAGTTATGTCTCTTTAATTTGTAGTATATTCATTTTTCAATTACAATAATATTAAATAAGTATAAGTAGGAATAGGTTATTACATTTTGTATTAGAGGTTAGGGTTTAGATCTATGCCTTTTTTATTCTACCATAGTTGACTAGGGTAGTTGAACCTTGACCTCAAATAGGAAGTCCTAAGAATTGACTGAACCTGAATTGAATGCAAGAATGGGAAGGCCAAAGGTAGGATGAAGGAGAGGGAAAACTATCAAAACCCCGTGCAAGCACAATGTAAAGGAAGAAAATTCCAAGGTAGAGGTTCCATGAGAAATTCTTGATGATGATGAAACTCTAGCACAAGCCCTTACATGACTCAAGCTAGAGAGGGGCTTGAAGATTGAGGAGAAGCAAAACCTAAACTAAAAAAATCCTTCCACAATTTGCGACTGGACTTCAAGGTGTGGACCCAATGCACCCTTGTTGACTAAAGAGGAAAAGGAGGGCCTATGTGCTCAACCATCCTCATTTATAAAATTTGATGTAAACTTAGATGATGATCTAAAGGAATGTCCTCTAACTGACACAAAGAAATCAGAATGATGTAATGTAAAGCATATTGTAAATAAGGGTCTTTTGACTCACCCTAAATATAAATAAAATTTAATGATATTTTGCTTTGTTCAATGGAAGACTATAGAATGTGTGTATCTTGCATGAATGTGTATGTCTATTGTGTTGAGGGATGTATGCATATGATAATTTTAAGATGTAACATAAGAATGTTTACTCGTAGAAACTTGTGTTGAGATGCGATGAATGTGACTATGTTGTAGAGTAAGTGTGGGGCATCATGGTGACCACCAAGCAAGATGAGGGTGGTAGTGGTTTTGATAATGGACCAAACAAGAGGTTAGAACAAATTTTGGAGGTTCTAAACCTACAAGAATCTCGCATGGATTTTATTGAGCAAGAAGTCTGAGTGGCACATGAGGATTAGGACTATTGTGCCTATAACACACATGCCCCATTTAGAATGGGGAACCTCTCTTTTTTCCTCGTTGGGTTATTTTTTCCTTTGCCTCGTTTTGTGTGTCCCCTATTTTTTAGTCATAAGTGGTCAAGAAGTCCAAAAAATTTGCATCTTAAGTTGACCAAGTTTCATCACCTTCAAAATTTCTAGGTCTTTGGCCTTTGTAGAGTTCCACTAGTAGTTTTCCTTCAAGCTTTCAAACTGTTGTACTCTAGGTCATGCGGGTCCACCCCTGTGGGCCGCCTTGTGTGAAATTTCGCCTTGTCTTCATTGTTCCAAATGGCCAATTTGACACATCTACCTACCCCGTGAGACTTGCAGCCTCCTTCACTGATTTTTGTTGCTGACTTGCTAGATGACCAAATCCTAGGTGTCTTCCACCTAGCAGAACATGTCGTTCCCACTGTGTCTTTTTGAATGAGTGTCCACCAACCTTAGCTTCCTTCGTACCTACATTAATGGTGGGTATTAAATGCTGGAAATTCTATAAATAGCCAAATTTGAGAAGTAATTTTCACCAAAAACTTTTTAGAAGACTTATTAGAGCCCTAGCGATCGCCACCCTGGCACCCGCGAAGTCTTGTCGCTACTCATGTATTGCTAGCATTAGATTTCTGTAGGTCCGCCAAGTAGAAACTCTATCATGCCCCGTATTATGTTTTTCCTTCATTTCCACAAACTTATTAAATTCTAAAGAGGGAAAACTTAAAAGCTAGCTAGATATCTAAATGGTGAACAAAACCCATGTCTTGAAAATTGAAAAATCCCTTGAAATTGGCTATAGAAGTTTGTGCAGGACTTCCACCTCCTATGGTTGTTCTTGAGCCAAGGAAATCATGCCTTGTAGGTCCATAAAGAGCTCACATTTATTAACCAAACCTTAAGTAGAAAACCTTAGAACAACCGACTGACATCTCCCTTGGGCCCGTCATTGTAGGTAGGCACCCATACCTCATTGTCACCAATCAAACTTAAACAAAACATGGGATTAAATGGGGTCATTTTGTTGTTGCAGGTCCAATCATGCAGGTTTCTGCACCTAGATCACCTCTCATGTTGTACCATTTCAAAATGGTAGACTTGTCCCGACTCTCTACCCTACGAGTCCCGCTATAACCATGTCTGCTGACCAAACTTAAGTGCATAAACCACCTTGCAGACCATCTAATGCGGGCTTCCACCATCCATCCACTACCATGTAAATGACCATTCCCAAATGGTGAGAAAATGAGATCATTTTGATGGTCAAGCCTCACCCCGATTGTCTCCATCTGATCCCCTGCACAGAAAATGACAAATTGTTGACTCTTTTGTGGGTTCTCCATTGTGGACTTCTATCCATGAGATTCCACCTTAAGTTTTCTATTCTGAACAGCCCTGATCAACTGTCTATTTTCCTTGTGGACCCTGCACTCTCCATCACCATTAAGCCCGAAGCAAATCACCTAAGTGCCAAACCTTTGCAAGTTTCCATCCATGGACTTTTCTCCGTGGACTGTTGTTAGACATTTATCGTTCCAAATGGCCAAGGTATCTTGCACATTTTCTACACAGACCCAACATCCACCGATTCTATCCCAGCATGATGACCTAAGCTTATCAATCGTATAACCTTTGATACAGGTTTCTTTCACAACACTCCTATCATTTCCTATGGCCGATGACCTCCACCTTCTTATTATGCAGAACCTGACTACATGGGAACCATCCACTCAATGATGAACCATAACTTGATGTCAAGGCTCCCAGCAGACCTAACTATGTAGGCTACTCTATGCAGACCATTGTTCTCTTCCTACCATAGCTCCTAACCCCCACTCGGTTCAACAATGAAATATTCAAAGGAAAAAGGATAGCATGCTCTGAGGCTATGAGTCCTACAATGTGGGGCACCACCTTTCCAATGTTGTCTCAAATGACAAAGCTTCCAAATAGCCAAGAGGCTCCTTGCATCTGCATACCTTAGGCCTGCATGCCTGAATGATCAACTTAATGCCTCCAGAGCCACAAAATTGATTTGACCCATGTGCTAAAATAGCCTAATATGCTTAGTGGATCCCACCTTATGACCAAAACCCTAATGCAGGTGGAACCATGCAAGCCATCATACCCTAATTGTTATCCTTTTGCAACTTCCTTCAAAACAACTACCATCCTAGGGAAGTCCACACCCCTAAGCCTGCATTGTCATAGCTCCTCCAAATGAGAGGCTAAGGGTGATTTGAAAGAAATGCTAGGATCCTTGAATGATGAATTACTCAATGTAATGTCATTTTTGTAGGATTTTTCTAACATTTCTCATGTTTTACACTTGAATGTGCTTATTGTTCCCTTGCTTGCAAGATATATGGAACCAGTTGCAGGACCTTCAAAAGTGTCCACATAAAAGGAAAAGGGGAAAGAAGCTAGCCAAAGCACCCAGGGGAAAAGAGGACAAAGATCAAATGAAATACAAGTTTCAAGGGGTAGAAATCAATACTAGGGTCACCACAGATTGGGACAAGGTCTTAGATACTAACTTGGGACATATAGACCTCAATGAATTCAAATAGAGGGTCATTGTCAACCGTACCATAGAGAATGATAGAAGGATCAAAAGAAGTGGGTTGGCCAAGGTTTCTAGTTTCCCACCTACAAAGAGGCATATCAGGAGAGCACTAAGAGAATTGTGGATAGGGATGGCAACATATTGGTTGACTTGTCCTCCAAGTCTAGTGGTAAGACTTTCCATATACCCACCTTTGATGAAATGGAAGAAACAACCAAGGATTATGCTAAAAGCAAATGGAAAGTTGACCCCCTCAAGTGTAAAAAGTTGATTAATTAGTATTGGCTAAAGGAGAAAAGGGGTAGCACATAAAAGGTACCCCAAGAGCTCTTTAGGAGTGATTTCTATGAAGACTACCATGATTTGGTGATCTTACTAAGTGGATTTATGGGTCTCCAAATTTTAGCATTCTTCCAAGAGTGGATGATTTATTTTATAGAAGAAATAATCAGGGGAAAGACTAAATTCCATTGGGCAGGAATGATTAGAAACTTCCTACATGAGTAGTTTGTAGCTATAAGAAAACCTCGAATTCTACATGACCTCATACCTGGTCTACCTACTAGTTGACCATGCTCAAAATAGAGGACTGGTTGTGGCACCAAGCCAAAATATAGGGAGAGAATTAAAGGTATATTATAGATACCCCTAGCTTCAATTCAAAAACTTGAAGAAGGACTACTATAGAGTTAATGATGCCTTCATCGGGCACATCATTAGATTGCTAGGAGTTGACTTCAAGAGGAGGGTCACACATAGTGACAATGCCTTGATCTGTCGGTTCAGCTTTCTGTTTATCCAATTTCCCAAGATTACATACATTTGAACTGAGGGTTTCTCAGAGAGACCATATAAGCTACCAAAGTACCCAAATGATTGGTTGGTACTACTTGAGCTCTCCAAGAAATTGCAACATGCTCACATGTTGCTAAGTGACAAGCATAGGCCGAGAATTCCTTATCCCCTTACATTTGGCTAGAGTATGTATGCAATCCCCACATCCTAGTGTATAGTTCCAAGAAGGAGTTGAATGAATATAACTTGGAGCTATAGACTGCCAGGCCATGGATGGACCCATATGGAAAACTAAAGAAGATGGTCAGAAAATAATATGCCCACCTCCACAATGTTGAAGACTTTTGGGAAAATTGTAGAGATGACAAAGAAGTGCATATGAGGCACTACATGCACATGATGACATATTTTGTTAAGACAATCAACTTGTTTCTAGTGCTGAATCATGTTGTGGAGGATGAGAATACAATAATAGATCCAAGATATGATGTCATCACTAACCTACTACTGCCACTGATTGATTGGAACGAGGCAGAGGTCAATGACCTTGATATTCTAATGAAGCCCATAGAGGAAATGACAAAGCAATGGATTGATGGATAGATGGCTCGATTGAAACTGTAAGGAGCTACTTTAACATATGGTGAGCTCGAGGATGAGCTAGAGAGTGAGACTAATAGTGCCTTTGCTACTTCCCTATCAAGAGAGACTTCAAAGTCTCCTCCCACTACACGATCTAGAAAAAGAAAAGAGGTGGTTGAATGCCAGCCAAAACACAAGGTGTATTCAAGGAATGAATTAGAAGGTGAGCCTTCCAATAAATCAAAGAAGTCGAATGGCTTTACAAAGATGCCCACCATTCAGGAAGACCCACTCCATGAGGGAGGGGAAGGAGAAACTGAGCAGCCAAAGTCTCCACTTGTTGCCTCTGCCCTTGTTGCTATTATTAATACCACTACAATTACTCCACCTACTTCTCAAGCAATGGTTGCTTCTTCTCTACCCACGGTGGACATTTCAGTTCACCTTGCTTCCACCTCACCTACAATGCCAATCTTGGTGGTAGATTCTTCATCTGCTACCACTTCTCCACTCTCCTCTTCCTCCATGTCTCCATCAATAGCCCTTCCATTGGCCACTACAATGACAAAAATGCCTACCCTATCACTCCTAGAATCCCTTGCTCATCACATGCACAACATATCCACTGAGTTATCTGGAGTGTTAATGAATCCTATAGTGCATACTTCCCTAGCACAAGTTGTTGTTGGCCTCCCTATTCCTCCTACTCTAAATGAACCACTCACGATGGAGGTGACAATGTAGATTTCTAAGGAGTTCAAAAGACAAGAAAGGGAAGCAACCAAATAAATGGAGGAAGTTGATGATTATCATGAGCATCCTAAATATCAACACCTGGTTATTGATGAAGTGGTGCATGAAGAGGAGGAAACACGGTCCTCTGAGGAAGACATCAATGATCTTGGTTCCAAATACATCATGGAGACCTTTGATCAAGAACTTGAGGAGGAACTTGCCAAGAAACTAAAGGATGCTGGAGAAGAAGTCGAGAAGCAACCATTTAAAGAGAAGAAAGATACATACAATGAAATGGAGGTGAACATAGAACCTCCAACCGGGGAAAAAGACAAAATCCCCAGTCGTGGTGAGGAAATGCCTCTTTTAGGAAAAAAAAGAAGAAAAGAAAGAACAAGACAAGCCTCAAGAGGAAGCTGAGACAAGAAGGAGCCCAGAAGTAGAGTATCATGAAGAGCATAGGCAACAACAAGAAGAAGAAGATAAAGCAATTGAAGGGGAAGATAGCCCCAAAGAATATATAGCCACTGAATCACCAAAGAAAGAAACTATATTTATCCAAGATTCAGATGAAGAGGAAGAAAGGATAGAAAAAGAGGCTTTGGACAACAAAGAAGTGGAAATTCACCACACTCAAGAAGAGGAAGGTGATCATGAGTCACCAAAGGAGGGGTCCTAGATGCTCGAGTGGATAGAAAATAAATTAGAGAAGAAGACCCCTACTCTTATGGATCCAAAGGCAAGGATGGGAGCCATTCTGGCTCAAGCACAAATCAACACGAAGAAAGAAAAGAAATTGAGGGTAAGATACCATATAAAAATGGACACCTCGAGATCCAGGACCGTGTAGATAGCTACTCTGGTGGTGGAAGGAGGAGTCAGCTATAATATTTCCACTATTGACTTGGGAATGGCCATGAGAGAGAAAAAAATTGATCATCTTCAAGGATCATTTGCTACTATTGTGCATAAGATGAATAAGGAAAAGACCTCTAAGGAGGAATTAAAAGGACAAGTAGTGGTGCTAACAACCTATATAAAATAATGATCCTCTGCTAAAGAGTTTCCCTAAACATCATCAACCATTCCTTTGTTGTTGTCCAAAGATCATATCAATAAATTGGAAAGGAGAATGAATTGGACCAAGGCCACTAAGGATTGGTTTTAATGAGTCATCTACAATGGGCATATGGATATCATCCGCATTGTTAGAACAACCAAAAAATTTTGGGAAGTGAAAAAAAAGCTTGAAGGCATAAGAAAATTCTACACTGACTTCCCAGAATTATATAGAATCACATACCCAAAGCTCGAGGCTATTCTAAAGATTCCCAAGGGAACCTAGGAAAAGGAGCTTTCACTAGCAAAGGATGACCATTGGCTTGTGGAAATGTGGAAGATGTGCCTCAATCACAGACAAGAGATTTTGGAATGGCTGCTCCATGAAGTGGAGCTTGATATTGATTGGGCCAAAGAAACCAAAATGACTTGTGAGGAATACCTCAAGCTGATGACATATTTTGACATGCCCTCTGTAGAGCTAGATCCGAAAAAGATAAGGCCACTTTTCCTCAAGAAGATGGAGGATGGAGCTACCGATGCTCTCACACCAAATTTTATGGATTTTGCTGCTCATACCTGCGCACAGTCCGAACAAGTAATAAAGAATACTCCCAAATGTGATAAATTCTAGGATGTAATCACTGATTGATCCAAGAAACTCAACTTCTAGGTGCTCCAATCTGATATAATGTAGTGGAATAATCTTTATACATTGATTAGGAAATTTGTGTAATATGCTATTGTGAAGAAGCATGAAGGGAATCCAGTGATTGATGATGAATTCCTCATAGTATAGCTACAACAAAGACAACCAACTACAAGAAAAAATTACTACAGTACTACCCACAAGAAGATAAAATAGGCTAGAGGATGAAAATGTAATTTTATATTGTAAAATATTTGGGGGTAGCTGAAACCCTAATTTGTAGTGAATCTTGGCCACACAATGAGATTAAATCTTGTCCATTCATTTTGCTTTTTGGACACTATAAATAAGGGGTCTCCTCTCATTTTCAAGAGAGTTGAGCTGTTGTAAGGACATGTTACTGAAATTTTAATAGAAATTCATTGATTTTGGTGGATTCTTGAGTTCCATTTCATGTTGCATGATTCTTCTCCTCATAAGTTAGTGAATTTGAATAGATTTACTTTGTTATTTTATGTGTTTAGCCTATTTTAGTATATTATTTAGTGTTGTTCATTGATGGTGAATGATTCTTCTATGTTGATGCCCTTCCTTGCTCATGATTTTTGTTGTTTATTGATGATAAACTGTAGTGTAAAGATAGTCTGAACATTTTTTGAATGATACACTTAAAATCCATCTTTTGTTTATGCTTTATGGTAAATGAATGGTACTTAGAATATTGCACTACTTTCATGAGACTGTGAGCTGATTTGATTAAGTGGGACTTAGTTTTATGAAGGATGTCCACTGTACCATCCTCCATTATCATTGTTCATTAGTAGTTTCAGGTCTAGAAACTTCTCCCTTTCCCTGCCCTTTTGACCTTTTTTTAGTAATAACTTTAGGAAAAGTTCATTGCACATTGTAAAGCCAAACCTTAAGATCAAAGTGAAGTTTTAGACTACTATCTTGAACTTGTAGCAATAGAGCAACACTTCAAAAATTTCATAAACTCCATTCAAAGAACCAATTCATCTCCAACTTAACTCACACAAGGCTACCCTGTGATTACCAGCAAAATCACATTGAACCAACTGAATTATTCCAAGCATGTCATGACTTGACACCTGAGAGACCTTTGGGTAGTTTTCTGCAACTTGTTTGTATGATATTTCCTTTCAAGAGAGGTAGTGCACTTGTTCATTTCCTATCTTGAGAAGGTGCAAATGCACCCATCAATAGGGACCACAGAAATGAAAAAGGAAATCAAGGAGATAGTGGTCTAGGGGCAGGTCCACGAGGATGAATTGAGGAAGAGCTTGAGAAAGACCTCAAAAGAGTAGCACTTCCTAAGTTCGATGGTAAGACCATTAGAACCAGAGCTGAATCTCATATTATAGAGATGGAAAAATACTTTTGGCTCTATAACCTTTCTGAATAGACTAAGGTGGCATGGGCTACATATTAGCTCTCAGGTGAAGCAGCGACTTGGTGGAATATTGAAAAGTTAAAATGAAACCTACAACTTGATGAGATCACTTGGGGACTCTTCCTCTAGTATTTTAGGAAGATATGGCTACCGAAACTTTCCTTTGATAAGAAAATGATAGAAATTAAGAATTTAACCTAGGGAAATATGATTGTGATTCAGTATTGGGAAAAGTTCATGTATTTGTTGAAGTATGTGCCTCAATATTAGGGGGATGAATGGTTCTATATCCAGAAATTTATAATGGGACTCAAACCTCACATAGGAGTTGTGGTGGATATGCATGAACCTCAAACCATGTATGAAGTATTTCAAAAATCCACCAAATAGGAATAGAAGCTACAACAATTGTTCAATATTTGCAATGATTCAGGTTCTAAGTATTAGTAGGAAATGAAAATATTTCATAAGGGGGACAAGATCGATCAAATTCGTAACCTCAAGAGGGGAAGTGAATCACATGAGAAGGGCGATGATGGTAATTGTGGAAGGAATAAGAAAGAAAATAAGGGTAAGGCCAAGGATGACCATGCGTAGAAAGGCTTTAGGAAGGACAAGCCAAGAGGTTGTGAAGGGCCTCGTGATGGATGTTATACTTGTGGGAGAAATCATTATGCCTCAAATTCTCCTCAACATTCAAAGACCCAAAGGGAAGGAAGCTATCAGTAGACTCACTAGATTCACGATGTAGTGGACAATAGGTAGAAAGAATATCAAGCTTTGCCAATTCAACTAATAGGTAAGATCTATGGACAAATTTTCTCTATCTTAATTGATACTAGAATTACTAAATTTTTTGTAGATCCTAGAATAATATCTAAGAAACCCATTAGACTGGGGTACATGGAAAACTCATGGACACTATAGTATGGAAATTGAGTAGAGCGGAGGGTAGATACCTGTCTCTTTTGTAGTGAGTTAGAACTTCCAACCTTCAAAACATTGGTCAACTTTTATTTGGCACCCTTAGGCTCATATGATGTGATTTATGGGAATAAATTGGTTATTCGACCATAAAGATTTAGTGAATTGTGAGGATAAGGTGGTCAACTATTTGGATGATCTTAGAAACCCAATGGAGGTTTGTGGAATGTAGAGACAACCAGAGCTTAGTCAAATTTATACAATGTAGCTTAAGAAGGCTCATCAAAAGGGGTGTACAATTTATGTAGTGCATGTTAGTAATCTAGAAAAAAAGGAGCCATATTTAGATGACTATCCTATTCTCAAGGAGTTCTGAGATATATTCCTTGAGGAATTATGAAATTTCCTCTAAAGTGGGAATTCAATTTTTCTATCGACTTAGTCTGAGAAGCCGAACCTCAATCCAAGGCACCTTACTGAATGAACACTACATAACTATATGAGTTGGAGGCCCAACTAATGGAATTGTTGGACAAGGGACTCATAAGACCTACTGTGTCTCCTTGGGGAGCACCAGTAATTTTTGTGAAGAAGGATGGACCATTGTGACTATGTATAGATTATTGGAAGTTGAACAAGGTTACCATCAAGAACTGGTATCCACTTCTGAGGATTGATGAATTTTTTGATCAAATGAAGGGAGCAATGGTGTTCTCCAAAATTGATCTCAGGTTAGGATACCATCAATTTAGGATTAAGGAAGGAGATATTCTAAAGACTGCATTCAAAACTTGGTATGGAAATTATGAGTTTACAGTGGTACCTTTTGGCTTAACTAATGCTCCAGTAGCCTTCATGAACCTTATGAATAGTGTGTTTAGGGACTACTTGGATGAATTTGTCTTGATATTTATTGATGACATCGTAGTCTACTCAAAGAAAGTCAAAGAGCATGATAGAAATTTGAGAATAGTTTTTCAACGATTGAGAGAAAGGAAAAATTTTGGTAAGTTGTCCAAATGTTCCTTTTATCAGGACCAAGTGCACTATTTGGGCCATATAATTTTAGCTGAAGGAGTCTCTGTGGAACCCAAAAATATCAAGGAAATAGTGGAATGGACAGTGCCATAGAATGTGTTAGAAGTCTATAGCTTGATGGGCCCCATAGGGTACTATAAGAAGTTTGTGCAAGGGTTCTCCCAGATTGCATTTCCAATAATCTCACTCCAAAGGAAGGGAACACAATATGAATGTACTGAGAAATGTGAGCAGGAATTCCAACTCCTAAAGGAGAGGCTCATGACAACACTAGTGCTAACTATCCTTGACACTAATGGGAGATTTACAGTGATCACAGATGCCTCTAGAGAGGGATTGGGAATAGTGTTAATGCAAGATGTACAAGTGGTGGAATATGAATCAAGGAAGCTCAAGAACCATGAAGTGAAATATGCACCTCATGATTTGGAATTGATAGCCATAGTTCATGCCTTGCAAATGTGGAGGAATTAACTTTTTGGAAAGCCATTTGAACTCAAGATAGACCAGTGAGGTTGAGATATATATTTACCTAGCCAAACCTTAATGCATGATAGAGAAAGTGGCTAGAATTCCATAGTGAATATGACTTTGCAATTGAATACATAGAAGGGAAAGAGAATAGAGTGGTTGATTCTCTTACTAGATGAAGACATATGAAAGCCATGATCTCAATAAGGTCTAATTTTAGGTAGCAGGTAATTCAGAAACTACCCAGGGATGAGCACCTGGGGATGAGCACTATGAAAGAGTGAAGAATTCCCTAGTAGGAAATCCTTTTTATCATTGTTTTGATGGGTAAAAGATCAAACTAGATGATATTTTGAAGTAAAAGAGGAAAATGTATATTCTAGGCTCTAGAGAGATGAGAAAGTTGGTTTTGGAAGAAGTTCACAATGCACCTTATTAAGGACACCTAGGTTTATCTAAGATGATTATGGAGTTGAAGACTCTACATTTTTGGCCTAAACCCAAGAAGGATGTAGTGGATTACATAGCTAGATGCTTGGAGTGCCAGCAAGTCAAGGATGAGCATGCACACCCGATCGGGTTATTGTATCCCCATGAAATACTTGAGTATAAATGGTAGGTGATCAGTATGGAATCCATATAGGGGTTACCTTTGAGCAAGAATAAGCATGATGTAACCTTGGTTTTGATTTATAAGTTGAAAAAGGTTGCACATTTCATTTTGGGAAACCTTAAGGATGGATTGTTGACCTTGGAAAATAAATTTGTGTAGGAGATCTTCTAGTTGCATGGAGTGCTAGAGACAATCATTTCCAATAGGGACACATGGATGACCTGAAGGTTTTGGATAACCTTGAATGTAGCATTGGGGACTAAATTGAATTTCAGCTTGGCTTATCATCCTCAAACTGATGGGAAGACAAAGAGGGTGAACTAGGTAGTCGAAGACCTCCTCCAAATGTATTGTATAGACAAATAGTATAGGTGGGAAGAATATTTTCCTTTGGTATATTTTCCTATAATAACTCCTATAATACCTCCTTAGGCATGGAACCATTTGATGCCTTGTATGGGAAAAAGTGTCGTACCCCCATTAGTATGGATAAACTAAAGGACATGATCATAGTAGGACCAAAAATGCTTAAGGAAATGGAAGAGAAAATGTGGGTCATTAAAAGCAGATTGAAAGAGGTAGCAAACTAATAGAAGAGTTATGCTGCCAAGAACCAAACTTAGAGGAAGTTCACAATAGGAGACAAGGTTTTCTTGAGGGTTAAACCTAATAAAATCTCTATTTCTTTTGAAAATTCTTCCATGTTTGTGCCAAGATATGTGGGACCATTTGAAGTCCTGTAAGTGATTAACCCAGTTGCCTATAGACTAGCTATACCATTTGATTTCATAATGTGTTTCATGTTTCTTTGCTTAATCCATATCATCCTGATGTGACTCATGTACTTGATTATTAATCCTTCCAGGTATAGGATCTAGGAGTGGTGCTAGTGGAGCCCATTAGAATCTTGGATAGGCGCAATGTTAAGTTGCAAAATAGAGATATCACAATTTAAGGTCCAATGGGACTAGTATTCTAAGGACAGTGCTACATGGGAGGATGCAGAGGAAATAGAATGCTCCTTTCCACATCTACTTTCTTGAAAGAGAAACTCAATAATCTTGTTTGATATTTCTTTTTGGTTTGAGATACTATGATATTTCATGCTTTAAAATTTTGATGTTGAAATAGACATATGTTTTGAAATGATGTTGAAATAGACATATATTTCATGAGATGTTGAAATAGGCATATGCTTGAAATGATGTTGAAATAGATATATATTTTGAAATGATGTTGA
>VDFB02313470.1:0-21628 GCA_007258455.2 Sequoia sempervirens | reverse complement strand
TGGGTTAAATTCATAAATAAAAGCCCCAGTACCAATTCTACAGTTTTTTTGTGCGCTTTAAGGATATGAAATTCTTCCATCGACTAGAAGAAGGTGGTGTCTCACTTGAGTTACCATGGGATAAAGTCACAACACTATTTAATCTTTCTAGGTTGTTTCAATAGCTACATGATACTGAAAAAGAAAATCTTTTATACATGCCAAAATTGTTCAAGTTTCCTAATTATGTGGATGCATATCTACGTCTTGCAACGATGGCTCAGGCTTGGAAAGAGATCCAACTAAGCCTAGAATTGATTGGGGATGCACTTAAGGTGGACAAAAGCTCATCAAATGCTTTATGTATGCTTTCCAACATGGAACTGAAAACATATGACTGGATTAAAGCAAAAGAAACAATAAAGTAGCACTCCAACTTATCTTAGCTAATGAAGCAAAATGAAAAGTTGATGAATGAAGGATTCAGATGGAAAGGAGAAAGCAAGAGGAAGAACTTCGGTGGGTGATGCAATAAGAGGAGAAATTTGAACGTGTGAAGCAATTATGGAAGAGTAAGTGTAAGGATAGGGATGATGAGGAGGAGGAGGAGGCTGGTCAGCCTAAGAAGAAACAAAAGAAGGATAAGGACCACAAGGCTTATGATTCTTATATGGAGGATGAGGAAAATTATATGAGTGATAAGGAAAAAGATGATGAATAAAATTCCCAAGATCTTCTTCCAGCTGCAGGTCTAGAAGACTCTGATGATGGCGAGAAAAATTCTCCAGTTTCAACAAAATCACGAAGGAGAAATGCATACTCTGATTTTGAAGATGATGAACCATTGCGGAAACAAAGTCCGAGAGAAGATGATCCATATGATGATGATGTCTAGGCCTCTTGAGCTTTAACCAAACCTAGCTCCTATTTTCCAAAACAAAAATCCCCAAGGCCCATGGGAAATTAATGATGAGAATTTGAGTTTCAATAGACTAAAATAGGTTGTCCATAAAAAAAAGAAACTGGAAAAATGAAAAGATAACATACAAATGATTCATTTGAGGTTTTTGATAAGATCACATTTAACTATGTCAAATGGATTTGGAAGGGACAAAGAATATTTTATTGACTAAAATTTTAAGGTAGCCTATCCATTGTCATTGTATGCATCATCTTCTCTTGGAATCTATTGAAACTCAAATGCTCATCATTCATTTTCCATGGGTGTTGGGGATTTTTCTCTTGGAAAATAGGAGCTAGGTTTGGTTAAAGCTCAGGAAGCCTAGACATCATCATCATATGGATCATCTTCTCTCAAAATCTATTTCTGCAATGTTTCATCATCTTCAGAATTAGAGTATGCATTTCTCCTTTGTGATTTTGTTGAAACTGGAGAATTTATCTCACCGTCATCAGAGTCTTCTAGACCTGCAACTACAAGAAGACCTTGGGAATTTTCTACAGCATCTTGTGCCTTATCAATCATATAATTTTCCTCATCTTCCATGGCAACATCAGGTTCCTCCATATAAGAATCATAAGCCTTGTGGTCCTTATCCTTCTTTTTTTTCTTCTTTTCCTTCTTTTGTTTCTTCTCAGATTGACCAACCTCATCATCATCATCATCCTTGTCCTTACGCTTGTACTCTTCTATAATTCCTTCACATGTTCAAATTTCTCCTCTTGTTGCATCACCCACTGAATTTCTTCCTCTTGCTATCTCCTTACCATCTAAATCCTTCATTCTTCATATCTTTTTCGTAAATTGCTTCATCAGCCAAGAAAAGTTGGCGTGCTACTTTAATTGTTTCTTTTGCTTTAATCCAATCATCTATTTTCAGTTCCATGTTTCCAAGCATACATAAAGCATTTGATGAGTTTTTATCACCTTAAGTGCATCCCCAATCAATTATGGGCTTGGTGCATTGTAGAAACAAATTCCAAGAGAAGATGATGCATACAATGACGATGGATAAGCTACCTCAAAATTTGAGTCAATCAAATATGCTTTGTCCCTTCCAAATCCATTTGACATAGTTAAATGAGATCTTATCAAAAACCTCAAATGAATCATCAGTATGTTATCTTTTTATTTTTCCTCTTTCTTTTTTTTTATGGGCAACCTATTTTAGTATTTATTTTAAAACATTTTATGTGTCCTTCAATGTATTATGCTTTATCTTTCTATCAGATTCTAGATTAAAATAACCTATAATTGAGAATGGATTAATTCATCTATTTTTATTTTACAATCCCAAATAGGTGGATTAAATTATTATGTTGTTAAACAAATCTTATATAATGTAATGTCCCCTTTTCGAAATAAAACCAAGTTGAAACTCAAATGCTCATCGTTCATTTCCCATGGGCCTTGGGGATTTTTCTTTTGGAAAATAGGAGTATAATAATAACTCAAGAGAATCTTAATGTCATAAAAAGGGCCACTTAAGTGTTGGCATAGAGACTAGGAAATGTTTATGCTACAAATGGGGCAGCCATTGTGCTAGTTGAAAGGGGTCAATTTGATATTGCAAAATAAATTTTTACACAAGTACAAGAAGCTGTTGTAGGAAACATCTTTGTTCAAATTCCTGATGTGTGGGTAAATCTAGCACATTTTTACTTTGCACAAGGACAATTTCTGCTTGTAGTGAAAATTTTTATGTTACAAATGGGGCAGCCATTGTAAAGTGTTGGCACAGAAACCAGAAAATTTTTATGCTGCAAATGGGATAGCCATTGTGCTAGCTAAAAGGGGTCAATTTGATATTGCAAAGGAAATCTTTACACAAATACAAGAAGCTATTGCAGGAAACATCTTTGTTCAGATGCCTAATGTGTGGGTAAATCTAGGACATGTTTACTTTGTACAAGGACAGTTTGCACTTGCAGTGAAAATGTATCAAAATTGTTTGAGGAAATTTTATTTTGGCACTGACACCCAAATTTTATTATATTTAGCTCAAACACATTATGAAGTAGAATAGTGGAAAGACTATAAAAGAACATTATTAAGTGCAGTAGAACATTATTAAGAGTAGTAGATTGTAATGAGCATTTCAAATTTATGTTTAATGTAATGAGGGTTTTGAATCACCTCTGAATTCACTACACAGGGCATCCCCAAATCCAATTTCGCTACAAAGGGCCTCAACGAAATCAAATTTGTTGCAACAAACTCTGAATTCCTTGCCCTTTCCCTCCTTTTTAGAAGTCTCCAGGTCCTCTTTGAATCCTTATCACCCATGCAAGTAGCTTCTATAACTGATCAAAACGCATCATGCCAGGCTAATGAATGAAGCAAGGTCAAGCAAGACGAATGAATCTGCAATGAATGAGATGAATGAATTTGCAATGAACGTGAATAATCGTACCAATACATTGCACCAATAATTGACCGATTTTTTTTTCAATTTTGTCTACTTTGGATTTGACAACTAACTATTTAGTCATTTTTATTTCTGTGACTAAATATTTTTTTAGTCAATGACCAAATTAGTCATTTATTTACTCATTTATAGCTGAGTTGTAAAAAATGAGTATAATTTAGTCATTTTTAGTTATTGTGACTAAAATTTTTAGTCACCTAGTCATTTATTTGCCAAATATTACTAGTTAAATGTAAACATATATACTCTTCAAAGTTATATTAAGCATTTATCAATACTTTCACATAATACCTATTTCAATATTCCACTCTTTTAGCACACATATCAAACTCATGATTTCATTTACTAACCTATTTACTCATGAAGGTAAAATTAAATTAGTAATAACAAAATGGGGTGTAACACAAATTGGTCTCCAACAAACTAATACACCCAACCAACGAGAAAAACACCCAGCAAAAATACTATGAAGAATAATGAGTAGATTTTGAAATTTAATAAATTTCAATTGCCAACAAAATCTTTGATCTCACACATTTCTGGAAAACACTCTAGGTGGAAGGGGGTTGTAGAAGAACACTTTGATACCATGTTGGAGCAGGCTTCTAGGAACATCTACAGACCAAAGCAACACCTTCACAAAAAAGAGAAGCAACACAAAGAGGCTATTTCACCAGAAGCGAAAACAATGAAATTGAGATGTAATTTAATAATGAACAAAGCATGCCTTATAAAGGCAAAAGAAAGGCAGTGCGGGAAAGGTAACCGACATAATACAATTACAAATTATTAAACGCATAACCACCAATAATTAATATTGGTGTGCCTAAGTTAACTTAAGAGAATGTGAACGGTAAAAAACCATTCACTTTAATAAGGACTGCACTAGAGTTATTTAGAGAGGTTCCTGGTTTCTTGGTAAGACATTTCTTCATTTAAAAAGTTAGTATTTTGGTTACCAAGTTTAATATGCTTCCTAGTTGGGTTCAACTCCAAGAGATCCCTATGGAATTTTGGGATAAAAATATCATTCATGGAATTGTTGATGCTATTGGTTAGTTTATTTCCATTGATAATGTCACTAAATCTAGAACTAGTTTTATTTTTTCTATATTTTGTGTCTTGGTTGATTCTTGTTCAAATCTACTCAATAATGTTAAATTGTGCTCCAAGTTTGAGGTTTGGGAGTAGTAAATTCATTATGGCATCTCTCAACTGTACCATATCCATAGTGTTGAATGTTTCTCCTTGATATACTAAGATCTTCATGAATTTGTGCACTACAATGAGATCACATCTAATATTGGGTGTCCTTAGCCTCATGATAA
The DNA here is from genome assembly GCA_007258455.2 of Sequoia sempervirens. Lineage (NCBI taxonomy): Eukaryota > Viridiplantae > Streptophyta > Pinopsida > Cupressales > Cupressaceae > Sequoia > Sequoia sempervirens. The sequence goes on along the minus strand of VDFB02313470.1, from coordinate 16,932 downwards.
TGGTTGGCGCTATAAATGAACATGGATAGGACAACCCTTTGCTATCATTTGGTGAACATGAAGTTGTTTCAATCTTTAGAAAATGAACACATTGCTAAGAGAAAAGGATCCCCGTGAAATGCTAACAAGAAACTCAATGCTATTCTTGTGAATCCTTCAACTAATTTTTCTCTTTCAAAAAATTGAAGGACTTTCCATTCCCATCCTACCCCTTTTCTAAGGCCTTGGTGAAATTTGTTTTCAAATTTCCTTGATTGGATTTATTTTTGGTTTTGGGTTCTTTCCAAAAGCAGTGTTTAGTTCCATGCTCCAATCAAAATCATTTGTTGGTCTTTGCTTTTACATTCTTTTTTGTTGGTTCTTGTATCTCTTCTTGTGAGACATGTATGATTCACCTTTTTTTCTTTTTTGGGATTGGGCCCTTCCCATGCATTTTGGTTCATAGCTCTAGTCAAAAGTGTTTACCTAAATCAAAGTATTGTTTCTTCTTATTAAATGTGTGTGTGTGTATTTGTGACTAGGATGCCAAAGCTTTTGTTGTGTTGTTGACTATTCACCTATATAAGATAACCATTGTAATTGATCAACTAAGTTTTGATTTTTTTCTTTAAAATAAGCATAATAAAATACTAAAACAAGGATTTTTAATTATTACATGAGCAATTGTGCAATGAAATTTACATACTTGCATTTTATATAAATAAATTAATTGTAGGCAATCCTTTTCTTTCTTTTTGATAATTTGTATGGATTTTGTTTAAGTTTGGAGTAGTAGTCAAACAAGAATGTAGCTTCTATACAAAGGTCTCTTATGAATTTAAATCTAGACAAAAAAATTATTAGACCTTGTGTTTCAATTTTACTGATATTGATTGTGGTTTTATTTAGTATATGGTCTTGTGATATGTGTATAGTGATTTCCTAAGCCATGGAGAGTGGTGTTTTTTATGGTTTCCTCATGATATAGATTTTGGGTTTATTTTGTCCCATATTGGACCATTATAGTCACCAAATCTTACTATGGCATATGTAGGAAATTTTGTGGATATACATTAGATGAGGTATAAGATATCTTTGACCTCTACAAGAAATCATTGACAGTGATAGCTTGAATCCATAATTTTATTGCAAGCATGATCCTCTAACATTCAAATTTAGTAATATATCATGGTGAAGTTACTCATTATCAGCATCAATTCTTGATTTTCGTTGTGTTTATTGTAATAGTGAGTGCAATAGGTAGATTTAGTAGTTTTAGCATATTTTTTGTGTGATATGAAATAGTGTTTTTAGAAAATAGTATATTGATTGGTAAAGATATTCTTAGTTATTTGCTTATTTGTGTAGGTCATTAATACTTACAAATCATGCTATGCTGGTTTTGCATTGCACATGTTTGAGTTGCAATGTCATCATATCCAAATATTGTCTAGTTTAAATTTGTGCAAAATAATTTTGTAGTTGATTGTGATGCATACATGGGTTTGTCCATAACATGCGGTAGTTAGGAAAAAAAAATTATAAGAATGATAGACATATCATTGAAGAATTTTTTTTATTGTTTGGGTTTATTTCATGTAACTTGATGTCTATTTTAGTACTAATTTTGGGTCAATGAATCTTATCTCACCAATGAGGATATATCATTTATTTTTCATGTCTTCTTGAAACATTTTCAATGTTCTTAATTGGAATATTAAGGTATGAATGTAAAGTTGAGGAATGCATGTTAAATATTGCAATTATTATTGTAGAATGACTGAGAAGTGGGTTTTTTCTTTACATCACTAGATTCTAAAGAACATTACTTATGCAACTTATTAGGTAGGATTTTCCAATGCCTATAGTTCCTTGTATAATCATATGTAGTGGTTATTTCAAGGAATTATCCACATAGTAATTTGTAATGATAGTAAGTGTAAATCGTTGGTTTGGGTACAATACATGGTATTTGATAAAAAAATTGAAGGGGGATTGGTTGTCTTGTTCGAAGCTTAAGTTTTTGTGAGTTGTTTGGGCACATCGTCATTGATGTCAACCCCTTGTCTGAAGAGAGTGTTGGAATACTAATGGTGTTAATTATGCCAAGCCTAGAGTTGTTGGTATTGGTGTCAACACATTGTACTGGTGTTGTCATTGATGTCTTACTCCAGTATAGTTGCAGAGGTTGTTGGTCTAACTTGTATTGGGGGAGATTGTTGATGTTGGAGAGAATTGCACTATGTTGTGGTTTTTTCATCAATTGTGTCATAGATGCATGTGATAAGTAATGTTGTTGATGAAGATGGTTCACTTGGTTTCCAAATTCTTTTGAGAAAATTTGAATAAGAGAAAGTTCAATGTGACAGAGTGGTGTTTAGTGTTCTTCTCCGTATTTCTTCATGATTGAATAAATTCCCATGTAGTTTGGATGTGATGTTAAAAGGTGTTTAGAGGTGTTATATCTAGATTTTTAGGTTCTATATTGTATTGCAGTAGAAGATATGTTTGACATTATGTATGTTTGATAAAATAGGGTGTCTAGGAGAAATGAGATTGCTCCACATTTCTCTGCAATAAAGGTTCTTGGCTTGGGGATCTGGGAACATGATTATATTAATTGTAGTTATCTTCCCTTGAATTTTCAAGTGTTGTGGTGCTCCACAAGGTTGTTTAGTGTGTTGGATGTCTATGCAGTGTGTTTGGTTGCACAAAATGAAGGTGCTCTTAGGTTTCAGGTGGTTGCAATAGTAGAGGAAAATATTTTGATGATGTAGAATATTTTGAGATGTTTTGAAATTTTGTTGTGTGGCGTGTGAGATTTTTTTGGACTTGTAGAGGTGTGTTTGGAGTCTCTTGTTAGTGTTAGTGTAGCTTTTGTCGACCTAGCATGCTACCGTTAATTGTGGTGGATGATTATTTTTTTTGGAAGTGTTGAGAAGTGTTTTGGTGTAGATTTTGGTCCTAGTTAAGTTGTGGAATGGTCTTCCTTCACTTCTTTATATCTTGGAAGTGTTTGTTTCCAACCTATTTGATGTTGCACAGTTAAGGTGCATATGTTTCCTTAAGGCCAACCTAATTGAGATTGTTTTAGGTTGAGGATGGTATAAATGTACAAGATGTTTTTTTGTGTGAATGAAGTGTAGAGTGTGTGTGATGATAAAGATGCAAAATTGATTAATTTTGGTGATATGAATGCAAGCTTTAATGCCTATGACTCCTAGATGTAGTGAGCAGAAGGTGTCTACATTTTAGTTTGTTGAATGAGTTGTTTGTGCTCTAGTGGAACTGTACCTTCAGTTTAAGAGAGATGCATTATTATCAGTTCAAATTGGTAGTGATCCCTTCTTTCTTTTGGGTAGTGAGCCCTCCAACAATGAGCCTATTGTATTCGATGTTTCTATTACTTTACATTGTGAACTAACCCTCACTGTGGTTTTCCCTTCTTAGGTTTTCCTTGTAAATTGGGTGTTCTTATGTGTTTGGATGTGTTTACATTACTATTTCTCATGTTTACATTATACTAATGCATGATAAGGGACTAATGGTTGTTAAGGGTTTAAGGGATAATATAAATCTCAATATTAATGAGGATTTTAATTTTTTGATATACAATTGATTTGCCCCCCTTCTTAGTTGTCATGTGCATCTAACAATCGATATCAGAGCAAGGTTCCTTAGAAGAATCGTAGTTGCTTGAGGTGGATCCATATGGTGCATAGGAAGGAGGCTCACTTGTTTGATGGGATGAATTATTCATTCTAGAAAACCAGGATGAAAGGTTTCCTTGTTTCCCTAGGGTTTGGAGTTTGGAAGTCAATTGATGATGGATATACCATGCCTACTAATGGACCATAAACTGATGATAAGATCAAGGCATATGAGAACAATGGAAAAGTAAGGAATGCTCTTTTGAGTGGTCTTACTGATTCAGAACTTGTGAAGGTTATGAGCTACAAATCTGCTAAAGAAATCTGGAAGAAGCTAGAAAGTATCTATGAAGGAGATGATAAGGTCAAGCAAGAAAAGATACAAAATTTTAAGACTAAGTTTGAAAACTTATGGATGTCAGAGGATGAAGATATTGCAGGCCACATACATAGAGTGGATGAAGTTGTTAATTCCATCAATGGCCTTAGTGGAAATCTACCAGAAGATGAGGTGGTAAAGAAGGTATTAAGAACTCTTCCTAAATCTTATAGTCATAAAGTTTTTTCTATTGAAGAAGTTCAGGATTTATATCATTATTCTAGAGATCAGTTGTCTCATTACATTTCATGTGCCTTCGAATATGATTAATTTACTCTTCATAATCATTGTAATGTAGTTTAAATAATTTAAACCCATGGAAACAAATTAGACTGGGTAATTTTATTCCAAATAATTTAGAATAGGAGTACAAATATCTAAATGATTTGAACTTGATTTCCACAATATTGACTAGGAATATTACTCTTATATGTCAAATAATGTATATTAATAGTCAAATATTTTAATAGTTTAGGCTTATTTCAAATATTTTTTTAAATGTGAAATAGTTATAAGTCCATTTCTTTTTTTAAATGATTCATTCCAAGGATCGATATAAAATATTTTCGATGTTTTTGGTAAGAACAGATCATCCATTATATCTATAAATGTATTATATTCTTATTTCACTCTATCAATCTCTACATTATTATCCTAGTCTAATGTATCAATGATTGGTGTATTGTCTGGCGATAAAATCTATCTACATGTATAAATCATTGGTGTTTCCATTCATAGCTATACCATAATATTTTATACATAATATATACTCTATGACCTCCTCACAAAAATATATTAAACATTGATGTAAATATAGATATTTTATAAATGGGTTTTTAACTAAATTATTATGTGATGTTTGCTTTAGGGAATATAGATATATTGTTGGTTAAAAATATTTTGTGTAAGTCAAGCCATTTTGTATCTAATGCACTTAATTTGAAGATTTAAGTTGGTGAACCTAAATATTTTATCCTTTTAGACCATTGTGGCATGCCTCAATATGATCATTTCCCTCTCATGAACAACCAAAACATATTATTTCTTTAGCTAAATGTTTAAGTAATTTTTTTATGATTCATGAAGTTGCACTTCTTTCATGTATGGTTACATGTGTAGTGTGTTTCCATTTGGAAAGAGAGTGGGAAATTTAATATCTAAGAGGTCCTCAATAATGTATTTGTTTATGGGGGTTGAACTAATTTTGGGCTAGTCAATGGTTGTTTCATTATTTTATTTTATTTGTAATTTATGACATCTATTTGGTAGTCTTACCATGAATGGCGTTTAATATTTTATTTAATTTCTAGATCATCTTGATTTTTGTTACCTTCAATTTTATTAACATTACTTCTTCATTTTTAGTTTCAATTATGTAAATTATGTCTAAAAAAATATAATTGAATCACGAAGTAGTCATAGTGTAGTAGCATTGATTTCAACATCCTTATAGAATGGGTTGTATTTAATTTTGTATTATAGTGTATTTATAACATTATTTATATTTACATAGAATTTTTATAATGCTTCCCATATGTATTAACTTTTAGGACTATCAATACATCCAATTCCCTAGTTCTATGTGGAACATATTCAATACTATTTTGATATCTTGCAAAAACTAATTGTGTAACCACATTATTATATTATCCTCAACTAGTGTGGGTAACTTATAATTTTATATTTAATTATGTAATAAGAATCTCTTCTACTTGAGTGAGAATGCTTAACACATTTAGATATTCACTTGGGTTCATACTATTAAATGTCGAGAATCAGTGTATAACTTTCTCACTAATGAATTCTATAAATATAATTATTGTTTGATCAATTAAAATGCATTATGGAGTAGCTTTCAATGCATATAATTCATGTTTGTAAGTTTTATATGTTGGTGTGAATATGATTATTTCCTATTTGGTTTCACCCTTTATAGTGTGAACAATACACTAACTAGTCATTTGTTAGGTCATATTCACACATGTTCACAAGTTAAGTTTACTTAGAGAGTTAGGAATATTTATATAATTCTCTAGTACACATGTGATCTTATCAAGCTAGTTTTTATATGACATAGGATTAAGACACTTCCCATAATCCTAGTTAGTCCTATCTCTCAACCTTTCTTGTATAAGCAAGGCATATCTCATTGTATATAATGGGGTTTTAATCATAATATATTTTACACCATAATCAAACAATATTTTTCTCTTGTTGCTTTCTTATGGAAGGAAATATTTGTTTTATAGGTGATCTTAAGAGGTTGAGTCCATTAGTAACTCTAACATGGTATCAAAGCTTTAGATTTGCAAGCCCCTTCTCAAATTTAAGAGATAATCAAGTAGGATATTTTGTTTTGTGCACTTTGGGGAAAAATAAACCTCATCGATTAAGTCCAAAAGGCCCAAAAACCACTATTTTTTTATAACACTTCATATTTTGGCAAAAAAGATGGGCATTTTTGGAAAGGATTTGAAAATTTTATAAAATCAATTTTGTACATTTGAACAAAATCCATACATTAGTATGGATCCATAGCCTATTATATGGTTGTAGGAATCAATAGTTGATTGCAACATTGCATGATGAGATATTCTAGGAATTGGTTATTCCCTATGAATATTCTTTTACAGACTACATCACACTACATTGGATAGCATGTAGCACCCCTTCGGTTTGCTATGCTATTAGACAATGTGTTTATTTTGATAGACTCAGATATTTGTTATTTTTTTATGATCACTGGCTTTAGAGCGATGTGGATGTTTTACTATGATGAGATGATGCACTATATGGATGTTATGTTTCATGTTATGCTTTTGATTAGCATAGTTGTTAATATTGATATATGTTTATATGTTGATTAATGATGCTTTACTTTCGTTAGTCTTGATGTGATTGTATTGGTGAAGGGGACGAGATTACATCACTCGCATGTGAGTGCCCTGTGATTCTGTGATTTCTCTTCATGGTGTGACTGTTATGTTTTATCCATGTATGACATTCGTCTTGATTGCAGTATTGCAAGTACAGGACATCGTCTCCACCTGGCTTCACAAGTCTGAGCGTGTCCATATCCCAACGGTTTTGTTGATTGGGAGATAGTAATGGGGTTCCCTTATCAAACCACAACCCTGTCATAGTGTGTCATCAGTTTGTGTTTGGTTTGTTGTTGAGTCATGTCATCTTTGATGTTTTGATAATTTATTATTTGTGGGAATTATATGTGAAAATTAATGTTTAAGTGGATTGTAAATGTTAATTTATGTATTTTAGATTAAATTGTTATTTAATTTAATTTATTTTATTTTATTCAATTGGTAAGGTAATTTAATCTATTGATTAAATTTATCTTATTAAATGGATAAAGTAATTAAGTAAATTTCATTTATGTGGTAAAGCAATTTAAAATTTCTAGTGGTTAAATTTATTATATTAAGTAAATAAATTAATTAACTAAATTTATTTTGTTGGGTAAATAGATTAGTCAATTAAATTTATTAAGCTAATAGTTTAATTGTATTTTTAAAGTGCATAGAATTAAATGATTTAAATTTATTTGAAATGAAATTTTGTTTTAAATTTTTTAAAAAGCAAAATATCTTGAAAATGCATAAGGGGGAAATAACTATGGTGGTTGGGGGGATATTTTGAAAAAATTGACTAAAGATGAGAAAAATTAATTGGAGATATTTTATTTTATTTTATTTTTATTTTTTGGAAAATTTGTTGTTAAATGAAGAAAAAATTTGGCTTTGTAAATATACATTTTTGGTATGGAAGTGGAGATTTTGAAAGAGGATCTGGAATTTTGGATTTGGCAAGGAAGCACAACATCAAATTGTATTTCTTCATACTTCAAAACACAGGTTCTTTATTGCTTTATTGTTTAGAAGTTTTGGATTTTGGATTTGGCAAGGAAGCACAACATCAAATTGTATTTCTTCAGACTTCAGAACACGGGTTCTTTATTGCTTTATTGTTTAGAAGTTTTGGATTTTAAATTTTGAAAGCTTGCTGTGAATTTTTTTTTTAAATCTTTTTTGTAAACAAAATTGAAAACCTTTGTTGAAAAGTATGGAAAAATTTAGATCCCTATAGGGAAGCAAACTCTTATAATAGAAAAATTGGAAGAGGAAACAAAAGGAAAAAATATATAATTTTTTGTGTTTGGATTTAAGTTTACTTTTCCAATACAATTTAGAAATTGAAATTAAAAATTTGTGCTTGAAAATGATTTTGCTATAGTTATTTCTGTAGAAAATTTGTCTAGTTTGACTATAAAAATGGAAATTTAGATATATATATATATATTCTGAGAATATATATATACATATATTATTTATGTATATAATTTTGGTGGCATTCTGGAAAATTTTCTATAAAATTTTTTTTGGGAAAAACCCTCTATGTTCGTCGTACGGCGAAATCACAGGCACAGGGGATTTTTTTTTTTTTTAAATTAAAAAAAAGGAGGAAGGTTGGGGCCCTCCCCCACAACGCCCCCATAGAGAAGGTGGCGTTGTGGAGGCAGCGTCGTTGCCTACATAGAGCGTACCTCCCATGAGAGGGTTGTGTGGGCAGTAGTCCCCTGCCACAAGTGGCTGCTGTGTGCGCCCGGCGTGGGTTGGGGTTTTGTTTTATATAAAATTTTAATTAATATATAATATATTATATATTATATATATATATATTATTTAATATATAATATATATATATATATATATATATATAATATACATATATATATATATTATATATATTATATATTTTAAATAATTGGATATTATTTAAATGATATTTATATATTTAAATGTGTATATATAATTGTATATACATAAAGTATATAATTATGTATATAATTATATATATATTTTTAATATATATTTATATTTAAATATAATTTTCTTAAGATTGTTTTATTATAATAGATGGAAATGTTGATTTTATAATGAAATGATTCTATTTTTTTTTAAATAATTGACTCTTATCATTAGTTGTAATTGAGAAAATTTGAAGTAAAGCAATTGTTTTAGTTCCTTATTTAAATTGTGAATGGAATTAAACAATTAGGTTTTTGAATTCCTTAATGTTGCAAATGTAGTTTTATTTACTTTGGGTATTTACAAACGATGTATTATTGAATTATTTGGATTTAGGAAATCCTTAAGTTAGATTAATATGTTGCCTAAAATTGTTTTTTTAAAGTTGTGTTTTCTCTCATTCTCGTTGTTGGGTAAATTGAGTTATTTGTTTATGTAAGACTTCCAGATATGTTTCCTTGAGATGGGGATTATACCTTATGTTGGTTAGCTTTGAAATAACTTGGGTAGTGCACGTGGTATTTTATCAAGTATGGTCACCTGGTTCTAGGAATAGGTTGTGTTGTATATTGTTATTGAGTTGGTAATTGTAATTGGTTATGTGCACCTGGTTTACCCAATGTTAGTGGAATTGATTCCATAGGTTTTAAGTAGGAGAGTGGCTCTTTGTGGGGGTCCGTCAACACACAAAGGGGTGCCAGGGTAACTCACTTAGGGTTTAATCAAGTGGTAACTTAAAAAGAATTAATGAAAAAACTTTCAGACTAATTAAGATAATGAATGCCCCTCTCATGACTCATGCGCTTATTAAGGCTTGAGATGAGACATGAAGCATAGTTTGTATGGGGGTCCAGTGGCCAGTAGAGGCAAGCCAGGGTAACCCAGGATGGGGGTCCGGTAGCCTAAGAAGGTTGAGCCAGGGTAACCCATAGAAAATTATGTGTGACACTCACCCTATGACAACCGTCAGTCAGTTTGTTGTACTGTGTGGTTGATCATTATTATCTGGAAGCATTGTAACCATTTTGTTAGTATTGTATTTGTGTATTTTAGTATTGTTTTTGCCTATGTCTAGAGGTTGTAGGTTTTTCCTAAGAAGCTCTTTTACTATCTCCTAGCACGTGGGTTGGTCCTTCGGGTACCACATGGTTGGGTGGAACATGCACCTTACACCGTTGGGTCCTAGTTCTTGTTCGTGATGACGAGTACTTCATGATTGGAAAGCTCGTGTGTACCAGTGAATTTGCAATTTTATCATGTTCTCACTTGTATCTGTTGGATACCTTGTAATTTGTAATTGTATCACTCCTCAATTGTATTCGAGGAGAATCTTTGTAATTTGTAATTGTAACACTTTTGTAAAAACTACCTCATTTGGAAATGAGCAATGTAATTGTAATATTGAATGGATGCAATGTGTGAATGGATCATTATTGTACTTTATAGCTTAAATGATGTATTTTAATGTTTTGGATGTATGATCTTTAATTCATGAGTAATAATCTTATGTTATGTTTAGTAACTTTTGTTAGTAATGTGTATTGCAAGTAAGCATCATCACGTACCTTAGAGAATTTATGTATAAGTTTACTTTACTTTACTTGTTTAATTACACTTTAAAAAAAAAAAAATTGTTCGCTTCCATTTGTGTGTGGCATTCTCTAGGGTTTTGTGGCGAGCGTTACATAGCATAATACAAGTACAACTATTGTTTGAATAACAAATACATATTTTTAAGTCTTGTGCCTATTTATTCATGTAGGGATTTCCACTTGGTTTTGTAACTAGTTTGAAAACCTATCTACAAGGGGTAAATCCCAATAGACGGTGTGGGGACCTTTGCCCCTAAAATTTGTCACTACCACCTAATTAAGCCACCCAAGCTCCACCTATGAGCTCCAACCCTACATACGACACCCAAAATTGAGAATTTGATCATGTAGGAGACCAACATCTAGGAAAAATGGGCATAATATTTCTCCACATACCCTCATAGGGTAGATTTTTTTCATTTTTCCATAAATTTTCACCAAAATATTAGATTTTTAAAAATGAGGTATCATGAAAAATTTTGTTTTGAGAACTTTGTAGTGGTGTAGGTGACTTTACATGATTTTTTGACATGTGATCAAACTTTTTTATTGAAGTCAAAGCTTTATTTTTAGCCTCTGAGCTCATATATTTTTACCTTGATCTCTGATTTTTCAATTCTTGCAATGTTGGAAAGGTATTAAGGATCTCTATACAACCATCTATACACTTTTTTTATATTCAACTCGAGGTAACTTTTATTTATTTTGTTGCATTCTTATATTCTAGATGATTACTTAGACATCCTAGCACTTTGAAAAGTTATATTTTAATCAAATCACTTCATTTCAACTACTTAACATGTATTGATCTTTGATTTTATCATTTGAGGAGTTTATCATTGTAATATCATGGGTTATGAAACACATCCTACCATAATCAATTTGACTAAAGACAATTATGAGTCTTGATAAAAATGCATCCTAACACATCTCAGGTGGCTCAATATTTTTTCTCAAATTTATAGACTCATCCTTGAGCCAAATACACCTTGAAATAAATTATTTGGTGTAATAAAAATTATCATTTCATAGGATTGATTAGTACAACAATTGATGTTGATATTTATTGAGACACTTATTCGAGGATCCTAGAGATTAGATACGCATGCATAGCTTGGACCAAAATATGCTAGATCTATGAAGAGCCTCATATCTCTCCATTTTTATATGATCCTACATCATATTTCCTCATTCCAATTGATGATGTAGAAAATATACCCTTTGATAATGATACACTAGAGGAGCTTGAATATGATGCAAAGCTTGAGCCTTTTGACGATACAAAGATCTCCCCTATTTCTCCTCCTCCTTTTGAGATCACATCTCCATCTTCTATTGCTTCATAAAAATATATAGATGCTTCTTCAAGAGCTTCTAGTGATTCTTTGCAACAAGTAAATTATAGTCTCTTAGAATCAATGTTGTGGGATTACTATTTAATAGGTATTTAAAACTTGTTTGTGGAGTTTCACATATCAGATTTTGAGGATAAATTTAATGGGTTATCTCTCCTCTTTTATGACAACTTTGTCATAATTTTTGTCTCATCATCTTCATCTTTAAATCTTATTCCTCATTAGTTACCACTTGATCCTAGTTTATCACCTTATTTATTGATTGGGCATGTACCTGATTTGATTGTGGCATCATCTTCTATGGACATGGTGGACATGACAAAATTTTAGAGACACTATCATCATACATCCTCATCCTTATTCCTACTAATTTATATCTGAAATAGGAATCCATCCTTCATCTATACTTTGTTTCATGTATTCCAAATGAGAGGAATGCGGTTTGTAGGCATTGAATCATGTTTTATCTTCAAGCATTCACCATTTCTATATGAGATTACACATTGTGAGGGGGCTACACAGTCTCTCTTTTTTCTATTATGGGGGCCTATTGATAGTATACTTGTGATGGATCTCATCCTTGGGTGGAATTGAGTTCTCCATTCATCACTTGTTCATGTTCATTTGCATTTTTTCTATTTTGGAAAGGATTTTCATCCAACTAGATTTTTACCTTTTCTCCATTTGTGAGAGATTGCATTTGTACATGGGTACCTAACATGGCCTAGTATATGGTACCCATCATCATCACAATTGCATCTTTAAATTGTTTACATTCTCCCTAAGTTGCACTTAGGGGGGTTTTGATGTGAACAAGAGGATTTCCTATCTGGTTTCCCCTTTTGTAGCGTAAATAAGGCACATTTTCTAACTATTCATTAGTTCAATCCTATTCACACAAGTTAACATGTTAAGTTTACTTAAGGAGTTAGGAATATTTCTAGAATTCTCTAGTACACATGTGATCTTATCTCTAGTTTTCACATGAAATAGGATTAAGACAAGTCATCCCAGTTAGTTATGCTTCTCAACCTTGCCTATATATTCAAGGCATCTCTCATTGTACATAATGAGGTTTTAATCATGATCCATTTTTCACCATAATCAAGAAATATTTTTCTCTTTCTTCTCTCTTGTGAAAGGAAATCTTTAGTTTTACAAGTGAGCTTGGGAGCTTGTGTCCATTGGTAACTTTAATAGGATATCCCATCTATTATATTTCTAAAAAAATATGTCTTCATAAAATATGTGGAGCAATTGATCTCCATATTGTTACATGATTTTTTTTTATTAAGCATATAGTTGGAGATTTTTCATATTATTTACTATTTTAATATATAAGATTTGAACTCATTGTTTCATTTGAATGTAAGGTTGTTGATTCTAGGAACTTGTAGAAGTATTTGTGTGAATATTTTTTGATTGATCTAATTCTTATGGTAGGTTTCTATTATAGAATTAAATACTAGAACATATGCTTATTTTTTCCTTGTAACATGTGTAATGTAACTGAATATTCTCTTAATTTTCTAGATATATAATTTTAGTTTGATAGGGTTGGGTTTCAAATTCTTCTTGGTTTGAGTTCACTATATATAAATCAAATGGTATACTACATTTTTTTTAAGTGAAAGGAAAATAGATTGTATATATATTAGTATATAAAAGACAACTTTACAAAATTGAATTCCAATGGCTCTTGCTAGCCAAATATATCCTCCTGAAACTTATAATTGATAGACTTTAGCTCTTGCTAGCCAAGTACAACAACATGAATTCTTGAAGATGACAAAAAATATACATCCCAAACCCGAATCTATTATAGATTTTCTTATGAATATTATTCTACTACAACTTTCATTATAAATCAAACACTCTAACTAAGAACCCAGTATGTAACCATAAGTAACATAAACAAATTTTCTAAAGAATCCATGTTAGCAAAATAACACGAACTACTTACTCCTACATTATATCAGCTTGGATCATGTTCTCTCCCTAATGCTTCTGAAACTCACCCTCAACAAACTACATAGCAGGAACAGAATTGAGATTAGGAATCTAAGCTTGTCATGGTTGAAGAGAGGAACTAGTATTATCATGGACGGTCGCCACTGGTGCAACTTGGGTCACAAGAGTAGGGTGAACTTGAAATTTTAGCATAGGAGTAGCAATGTGAACAAGCTCATCATGGACATGAGGTCTAGCAAAGCTAATAATGCATTAACTTTCCTTCTTATCCTCCCTATTAAGTCTTCACACACCACATTAGCATGCCTTTCCAAAGATTGTTGCAAATATCTAGAATTTTGCATTTCAAGTGTGTTTTTAATGGCATCATAAACTAAAATGAAGGCATTCCCATTCAAAAGAAAATGGCACAAAAACAACCTACTGATTTGACCCTACCCTTTCCACATATCATATGCTTGCACACCCTTCAAGATTTCATTGTCTTGCAAATAGACCTCCTTAATTACCTTACCAACAATTATTTGAAGCAATGGGAGAAACTGCAACAAGTCAAAAGAATTAGAGAGGAAAATGGAGACCAATTGCAAAGGGAAGATAACCCTCCATGCTTGTGGATACCAAATTTCATCTCCAATAATCCTTTTCAAACTTTTCTTGAACTGGTAATAGTGGATTTTGAAAACTTGGCTAAGTTGTGCATCTCCAATTGTCTTAAAAAATGGAAGCTCCCATTCACAAACTAACACCCAAACCCTGTATTCTTGTGGTAGATATTCCATTTGTGACCTACGACAAGCCTTACAAAGCTAAAGAGAACCATGAATTTCACCTTCGTCCTCTGAAGAAAATGCTTGATGCATAGTAGAAGCTTTAACACCCGACGGAAAATACAACTAATGTGTGTTGAAATGTAGAAGTGCCTAGGAAATGGTTAAAATTCCTCCTCCACATGCTCAAGACAAAGATGACAGAAGAGTGTATGTGTCACTCTAGTGTTCATTGTCGTAAGCCTCTAGCAAATCTCACATAGAAATAATGCTTTGCATGTTGCAAACTAATGCAATATCATCATTAGTAAGCATAGAATGTACTACCTTACACCTACACTCATAAAAACAAATGTTATCATTTAAACCATATCCTTTCACTTGCTTGTTAGGGTCATTTTCGACCTTGAAATTTTTCCTTCACATATGCCATGAACTAAAATAGTCCTGAACCATATTAGAACTCTTGAATTCTCTGACAAACACAAATAATTCAGGACAACTCCACAGGCATACTGCTTACAAAGGAAGCTGAAATTCAAAATGAAGGGATCAAGTTTTTTTTCAAATCTGTTATTAGCTCCTAACGATCAAAATCAGTTGTTGGACCAACAGTCACAAGATCTTTTATCTGCAATTCCAAGATTAAACACTGATGAAGATAATGAATCTCTTTTAAAGCCATTCACTCTATCAGAACTCAAGCAAGTTGTCTTTTCATTATCTTCAGATAAAGCACCAGGACTGGATGGGTTCACAACACTTTTCTTTCAAAAGGCTTGGGAGTTTATTGGCTTTGATTTGCTTATGGCAGTTGAAGAGTCAAGAAGAACAGGGTCCATGTTAAAATAGTTTAACACAACCAATATTGTAATGATACCAAAGATCAAAGATCCAAAATATTTTATAGATTTCAGACCAATATCTTTGTGTAACATGGTGTATAAGATCATCACAAAAGAAATTTACCTTTGCCTCTAGCCGACCATCTCTAAGATTATATCTCCTGAGAAAGGCGGTTTTGTTCCAGGGAGAGAAACAATAGATGGTTTCATTGTTACACATGAAATATTGCATTCGATAAAAGAACATAATCTTCCCTCCTTCATTGTCAAACTTGACATGATGAAGGCTTACGAAAAAGTAAATTGGCATTTTTTGTCTCAAGTTTTAAAACAATTTGGATTTGGTCATAAGTGGTGCAAGTGGATATTATCCTGTATTTCAGGTGCTAAATTTTTAGTTATTATAAATGGCAGTCTCATTGGGTTCTTCAGTTCCTCTCAAGGGGTGAGATAGAGGGATCCCTTATCTCCCTCTCTTTTTATCATAATGGTAGAGGCTTTAAGTAGATCAATAAAGAAAGCTAATTCATAGGGGTTGTGGCAAGGGATTGTTGTGCCTCAAACAAATATCTTAGCTACTCACAATTTATTTGCAGATGATACAATGTTGTTGGAGAAATCTTCTGTACAAGAGGCTACACAAATGAAATGCATTTTGGAAAAATATACTGTTATCTCAGGAAAAAGGATAAATAAAAGTAAGTAAAAAAAAATTATTTTCAACACAAGTGCTCCTTTGAAAAGAAGAATTATAAAAATCTTGGGCCTTCAGCAATCAGATATTCCTTGTTCATACTTAGGTTATCACTTTAATGGGAAAAAACAAACCTAGTTTTTGGGATAAGGTCATAGAAAGGATAAAAGCTAGAGTGTTGTCTTGGAAAGCAAGATGGCTCTCATTGTTTGGAAGGATCCAGCTAATAAAATATGTTCTTTCTTCTATTCCAAATTACTTTAAAATATGTTCTTTCTTCTATTCCAAATTACTTTATGGCAGTACTAAAAGCACCCAAAATGATAATTTCTCAAATTGAGAAATTGATTAGATATTTCTTGTGGAGGGGTGACATGGATGACCATAGAAAGTTACCACTTATTTCCTTGGAAAAGATGAGCACAGAGAAACTCAAAGGTGGAGCAGGTTTGCATGATTTAATTTCAAGAAACATGGCATTTGGAGAAAAATTGATTTGGTTCATGTATTCAAAACCACATCTGAAATGGTGTAGCATTCTTCAAGAAAAATATCTTGATAACCAATCACCTTCCAAGATTCTAACTATTGCAAACCCTCCTAATGGCTCTGCAATCTAGAACTTTATGCTATCATGTTGACATATTATTGTCTCTTACATATCTTGGGAAGTGAATAATAGTAAATATGTGTTTTTTTGGGATGACTCATGGAATGGCCAGCCTCCTTTGAACATCAATCAAGATTTGGTTGTTGTAGAAGGTTTACTAAAAGGGTGTTAGGGTTCCAAACTAATTGATTATGTACAATGAGTGTGTGTATCTACTAGGAGAGTGACATGTAAAGACACTTATGTCTGTAATACCCCTCATAC